>ML777447.1:1577457-1603962 GCA_009831015.1 Picea engelmannii | reverse complement strand
CAAGTATATCATCCAAAAACCCATAGTATTGATTTTCATAGGATTTTGTGTGTCTATCACTTCTATAGGAAACATTTGTAACCTAAAATATTGCATTTATCCCACTATCAAAAGTTTTCATCTTTTCATCCAACTTTTTGATGAGAAACTTGGAGCCATTGCACCACATAGCCTTGTGGTGTTTCAACATAAATATGCGAGACACATGAAAAATGCATTTTGAATTGGCAAACACATTTATTCTTGGAAATTATGAAAACTAAGAAAAAAAACACGCCATATGCATCAATATATTATTAAAAACAATTACATAGTATGGGTGAATATGCTTTCCTTTTTATCTGTTAAACCATGTGCTAAATGAATTTCCCTCTGTGTAATATTGGCATCTCCGTTACGTTCATCTTCTTTGACCAATGTAGCCACACCATACCATGATAACCTACCATTATTAGATTGTATATTTCGTTCAATCCATACGTTCATCCAATCAAGATTGTTCGCAGTACATAAATGTATTGCATCCCACTCTCGACTAGTTGTATTAAAATAAAAAAATTCACATATAATCATTTACCATGGTATACCTTCATAATAATGGATTATGAATGAAGAATAAAAATTAAATAAGTATGATATACATAAAAAGAAAGTTAAATTTATTATAAATACCCACCATCTACTTACATGTCACTTTCCTCATTCTACCTTTCCCCAATAGGTTCTCCCCTTCAAATTTGTTGATGGAGTTGACATCCCAAATGTGGTCCACATTGATACTTGCAACTATTTTAGGAATATATTGAGTAATATAAACCACAGTTTGATATACCATATATCCCTCTACCATATAACCCTTAGGACGTTCTCTTTGTCTAACCAAATCCTTCAATGTTTTTACGTGCCTCTCAACCATCCACATTGACCTTATGTGTACACGTCCACACTTTTCAATCTGCTCAACTTTGTGTACGAGGTATTTTTCTTGAGCATTGAAAATTGTTGAAGGTATATAATTTTTCATTTCACACATTGGACGAGGAATTTTTCTCCTCCAATACTTTATATCTTCTTTATATATTTCTTTAGATGACAACCATCTACAAATTATGCAAGAAAATCACAGGTTTCAACCAAAAAGTATATAGTACTACATCACAAGTAAAACACATGTAGTAAAATACAAGTTGTACAACTATTTGAACAAATTACACTTTGCATATAAATTTGCACTTACCTCATGTATTTTCTAAGATCATATATAACTTGTTTGACATTGTTGTCAAAGTTTTCCGGGAGAAACATAATTAGAACATATTGTAACAAAAAAAAAGAATTATTATTTATTCCCAAATTAGTAGAAAGAAAACACTAACAAGTTGTTTCACTAATATATAAATATATACACCAAAATAATTACCTTAATAAAGGTATGTCAATCATGAGTTTTTGCCCCACCTAATTCACCTTTCTTTGTTAGGATTATTTATGTTTGAAGAAAATCTAGTAGGAAATTCAATTTTTTCAATAACCTCTCTTACATCCTTGCTTTGTTTCTCTGTCAATAACCATGGAAGGGAGATTATATTTTTTTCTACATCACTATTTGAATGAATCACACTTTGCATTGCATGATTTTCCTCCTTAATGTCATTACAAATATTGACAATTTTTTCTTTGTCACCCTTCCATCTAAGATTCGCCATAACATTTTTGTTACATTCTTCTAGATGTGCATTGTATCGAACAAGTGAACAATTTCTAGGTTCTCATATTAGGGGAGCCTACTGAATTGTATGAGATAACGTTTTATTGCTCGTGGAAGCTCCCCATTATTAATGCGTTCATGATGACCTTCAAGTTGAAGCATATAAATTAAAGATATTACAATAATACTTGTCAATTATTACAATGAAAAAAATTCAACAAAAATATAAATATTCCAAACATTTCATTTATGATGCATAGATTACTTGATCCATACCTTGACTATTTCTATTATATTGCAACTGCCATAGAAAAGGTGTCATTCTCCATGGTTTTAAACCAATCTCTTTTTTCCCATTGATTTTTTTTTTTGGTACTTTGATACCTATGGTTCTTAGAGAGGAAGTGCCTATACTCATCAAACACCTCATTTCCTTAACTTCTTGAACGATGAGATTTCATCTTAGGACCACAAACTGGACATGTAAATTTACCCTTTGTTTGAAGACTTGTAGGAGATGGATTAAATTTATATCAATTATTCAAAGTATGTTTAATGAAGGGATTATATAAAAAACATGCATGATATGAACTTCATAAAATTAAACACTATTAAAGTGCAGTGTAATGTTATAACATACCACAGAAATGTGTTATCCCTGGAGCATCGTGAATTTTATATACAAGCATTGCATGGAATTGAAATTCCTTTTACGCACCTACTGGTATAGAGATATCAAACATAGTGACACCCTTCCATAACTCTAGTAACTCATAGATAAGAGGCTTGATATATGCATTCATATATTTAACTTGGTACTTACCTAATTAATTGAACATACAGTACATAATTACCACATATATGAGTAAATAAAAATATCAAGCATAATTATAAGACATAGTTGAACATATTATGAGTAAAAAATATATATATAATACATAATTATTAAACAAAAAAGAAAAATAAGATGCTACCGTGTTAAAATAAATTATTCTAAAAAATTACCTGGAACAATCATTGCCAACATTATCTGCTCCTTGTTTATTGACATCCATGGAGAAATGTTATTGTTGATAACAAAAACATGCCACATCGAGTAAGTAGATTTGATCTCTCCAATTATATTGACACCTTCAACTACTAATGAAATCCTAATATTACGAGGTTCGAATTTAAAATGTGGCCATATTTCCTCTATATTATTAAATGCAGATCCATCTGCAAGAATTTGAAGAATGCCATCTTTACGTATGTTCTTTGCATGGAAATCCATAAACTGTGCTATTCTTTTGCACCTGAACAATCACCAAAAACGTGGAATTATGGGAATATAACGAAGAACCTTGCAAGGCACATTTTTTGTTACTTGATCGGTTCTATATCTACTATTTTGAAATTTCAGGCATTCTTCTTTTGATGCATGTTCTCCATAATATAGAATATGATCACCAGGACATGCATGAATAGATTTTTACTCCAGTCCAATATCTTTCATAATGGCATGTAAATCTTGGTATGTGAGACATAAAACATTTGACGGTGTTAACAAAAATTCACCTAACAATCTCCAACATAAAAAAATAATATTGGTTAATGTAAAGAGTATTAATTGTATATATTTCATCCAAATTTTACAAATGATCAACTAACAATACAAATAGAGGAAAAGAATTTTTTTTTATCATCATGTACTAAATGTGACAAAATATATTACATAACTTAGGAGTTGTGTGACACAAGTGTTTGATAAACCATTCATAACCTTTAAGTTCACCAATAACAATATAGCAGAGAGAAGACTTGTTTTGGAGACTTCATAACGAGGTTGTATTTCCTTCTCAAGTACAAATATATCAAAAACACCATCAAGTTGGTCGTCATCATCATCCATTATAGCATTATTAAATGTCTCATGGATCAATATATTTGTCCCATCTTATTCAACTTCATTATTATCATCATCATCTTCTTCCATAGGATCATTAACTTGATCTTCAATATTCACTCCATGTTCTTGAACAAGTGCTTGTACAACCACATCTTCCTCCATGGGAAGTTCCCTAGGGAATCGTTCCTTTATAATTACAAACAATCAAGTAATATTACTGTATATACAAAATATTAAAAAGATACAAACATTTACAAATAAAATATAGGGAAACAAAGACAACAAAGAAAAAGACAAAGACATATTAGGTGAGATCGAGAAACAAAGACAACAAATCATTGATGAATCTTGTGCAATTTATCAATATGTTTATGAATATGTTGAAACAATATAGGAAAATTGTACTTTTCTTGACATGTAGAAATAGAGACACTTTATGAGATATCTAATCACAACTAGAAAAAACAACATATTCTTATTTATCCTTCATCATTATGTCATATTATTTATTGATTTCACTTGGAGACCACAAGTTTTAAGTGGATGGAAAATTTCCCTGGCCCAACTTGGAGACCATAGTTTAATTTATAAGGGGTTGAGATCTGAGGGATTAGGGGTTAATGCATTAGTGGTCCAAGGGTTAGGGGTTAGGGTTTAAGTTGGAGTAATTAGGGGTCAGGGATAGGGGTACTTAATAGTTTATGGGTTTATAAGGTGTCAAGGGATAAGGGATGAGGGGTGAACATGTTATTAGACATCTAAGGTCAGGGGTACTGTTGGAGAAAGATATTTTAGAGAAGAATTGGGAATCTCGTAGGAACGAATCGTGTGACATTTTGGTTAAGGAGAAGTGCATGTGCAAAGAAGATGGAGCATGTTCGGGAGTTAGGACGTAGAAGGAGGAAAGTATTTATGATTTTGGGGACATTTTATCCACTTTGTAACCAGTTTTTAACAGGCTTAACCCTATTGTAAGGCTATAATTTGTAATAGGTTTATGGGTAGAAGGGATGTTTTTTGAAGTGAAATGGGTGAAGTAATTTGAGTTGATTTTTGGTAATGAGTTTTGGAGTGAGAGTGTTTTGAGTTATTACTGAGGGTTTCATGAGTTAGGCTTGCACTGCAAAAGAACAATTGAGGAAGTTTTGGGTAATGTTATATGATACAACTTATTGTAATCGCAATGCACAAATATAAGGAGATTTCAATGAATAAAATAGGAATCCATCCATTATGTACATAGCCCATTTTGGTGTGAACCACGTTCAAACCTTGTGTCGTGATGTGTTTGTTTGTTATGTTTATGATGTTAATGTTTACTGCAAAATGATGATAAATGTTTAGTATTTTGAATATGTCACTGATGTATGTTGTTATGATTATGTGCACTTAATTCAATGGTGAATGATTGAATTGTAAGTGGAGTAATGTCATGCACATCGTATATTGAATGATAATTAAGGGTTAAGTAATAGAAACTACGCACACAATATATGAATGGATAATGCATAGTAGGATTATGTTGAATGCCTCACTTCCCCTCGCCACTACAGAACTTTGGTTCCTACATCCCCTCTAGATTCCTCATATGAGACTTCACTTGATTGTAGGGGATACCGAAAAGGCTAGTGTCTAAGGGTTGTTTTGGATTATTAATGATTAACCTTGGGTCTTCCCACTGCACACAAATAAATGGTTCCATTGTGGGAACCAGGATATGTAATTGAGGGTAATGCTTTGGAGGTCAAATAAGGAAGAGATCACAGAATAGTTGAGGAGGAATGAATGATAATTTTTAAGAAAACAAAATAGGAACCCGTGACTCAGTGATGAACAATGGTTGCAAAGGTATGTGTTTACAAATATTTATGAAATTTTCTTTGGTGAGTTTTCGATAATTTTGACTGAATGGTTAAAAAATCTAGAGGAGAATGTTGGAAGATAACGAGTTGAGGCTACGAGAAATTCAACTCCTGAATTGATCAGACAATTGAATACAGTAAGTAATAAAGTTTCTCGTACAATTGATTTTTGGTTGAATAGTATACTTGGGGGTTACATTATAGATTTTGCAATAGATTTTACCCAATCTTATAGTATCATAGAGAGGGAATTCTTCAAGGGTTCCTGCAGAAGATTTTTGAATGCACTATCTACATGGATAAATATGTTGTTGTACGACAAGAATGTTATGAATATTGAATCTGATTTCTATACTTCTTGCACATAGGGGGACTGGGGGATGACGTTTGAAAGTGGAAAGAGATGAAAATCATGAATAAGGAACATATGGATTGACGATGCCGAGAGAGGAAGATAGTGACTCAGATGGAGAGAATGGAGTATTTCACTATGGGAAAAGGTTTAGGTATAGTAAGAAGGAGGTTGTGGCTGAGAGAGAAGAGTAGCACAAAGTGTTTGAGAAAAGAGACCCCATAATAGTGCTTCATATCACACCGTGTAAAGAGAAATAAAATGATCCTCAGTGTAGTCCAATAGAAGAAGGAAGCCCATATAATATCATAATTTTTTTCAAACCCATGACCCTGGGTGCATCACCAAGACTTGAAGCAGAAACTGGAACTTTGTCAAGAGAAATTGTAGTTAGTGGAGGGAGTTAGAACAATAGTTAGAATAGTGGAAGTAGTGCAGCAATACAGACTTAGTCACATCATTGAAGGTAAGTAATACACAAAATAAAATGGAAGGAATAAATAATACATTAAGAATGCATGAATTCTAGGGAGCAAGGTTGAAATACCTAGAGCAACATCTATTTTTATGTGAGACAATATGGACAATGAAGAATTTCCAAGATGAGGCAACAAAGATTGTGTAGTTAACAACTATGTTTAGAGGTCACACATTGTTGTGGTACATGAAGTATCAGACTGCTACACCGGTAGGACAATTAAGGACAGTGGAAGAAATTGGACAAGATTTATTAAAGGAATTTCGGAAGCCAAAATATGAATCGCGGTATATCAAAGAGTTGAAAGAAATTAAGCAAATGCAGAATGAGACAGTTTGGGATTACAATTAGAAGTTTAAATATGTGATGGCTAGATTAATATTCTAGATTCTTGACAAACAACATAGAGAATAGTTTATTCCAGGTCTATTGGTGCACATTCGTTGTCCTTTGGCATAGCAGAAGGTCACGTCGCAGTTGGAAGAATTATAAATTTCAATGAAGTTAGGAGCATCTCCTATAGGAGATAGCACATGAATGGCACAGGTTCAGTCACAATTGGTTGCACTAAGGATTTATTTGTCATAAATAATGAAAGAAAAGGAAAATCATGAACAATTTTGGAGTATTAAATGTAAAACATAAGTCCATCGTAGAGACAAATTCCCAACATTTTTGTAGTTTATGGATAGAGGAGCAATGAACCCATTGGCAGGAGGAGTGGGGTATTGTGAAATATGCAAGACATGGGGACATCATATAATTGCTTGCCCATTATTGCAGAAGTACCAGAGTATGCCTAGAAACCTATTTTGCAATTTTTGCAAATCTGTAGGACATTATGAGAAGTATGTTCCCACATTCAAATTAATGAGAGAGAACACTACACATGGTTATAGAATCCATGAAGAAAATTCATCAACAAAAGGAGTATTTCTAGATTATAATACTCTGAGAGGATTTAGTTAGGGTGTATGAGGAGGATTCAGCAGAGGTAGAGGATGAGGAGGATTTGGTAGATGAGGAAGATGACCAATCATTTGTTATAATTGAAATTGAACAAGAAATTTAGCGAAAACTTCCCAAATCCTTGCATGACATGCACATACTGCAAAGCGTTGGACCATATGATGGAATATTGTCCTCACTAAAAGAGGAATGGTAGGAAAGAGGGAGCCATAACCAAAAATAGAACATATAGATGATAGCGGTTGAATTGCATGATGAAAAACCTAATATAGAAACAATTACATGTGGAGGAACGAGAATCAAAGTAGACACAACATATCAAGGGAATATAATTCACCAGTGGGTAAGGAAAGTAATAGATCCATTACCATTATTTGATCCAAGGAAAGAGAAAGAGACTTGCCAGAAAGAAAGAAAAGAGTTGATGGGATCAAATTGGATATCATCGATTTTGACTGCATCACCATTGTATGATAGACCACCAATATTTGATATGCCTATAGTCTATGACCATACATAGAAGAAAATCGATAAGATAAGTACTTTGAAGATATTTTTAAGAAGTTTCTTAGATTTAATGAAGGATGAATATGTGTTGAGTAGTCTATGTAGAATGATTGACCATTGTTCCCAAGAAAATGAGTGACCTATAGTACCCAAAATATTCAGCCAGGTGCATACTTAGAAGTGAATAAGTAGGGAGGTCTAACTTAGTGCACAAATAAGGGCTTATGAAATGGACAATATAATTCTTGATCTAGACTCTGATGTAAATGTTATAGCGAGGCAGACTTGGGATATGATGTTCCAACCAAAGCTAATTTTGTCACCGATCCAATTGATACTAGTGAACCAACATAATATCGTCCCAGTCGGAAGGTTAACATGAGTAAATGTCAATATTGATAGAGTGCACAATGTAGCAGACTTCGAAGTAATAGACATAGTAGATGGAAGTACACCATATATAGCACTGTTAGGACTTGATTGGGAATTTGATAATCAAATGATCATTGACCTAAATAAGAAATACATGGTATTTTAGGTAGAATACTTGAAGGTCATTGCATCGTTAGACCCCACAGAAGGACAAATGTATGTAGAACCAGTGAGAAAAAAAAGATTCATAATATGTACAATATGATTGTGTGAATGGATAATTATGTGAATCCTACAGCTGAAGGCATACTCATTTGGAGGATTATTAACTCATGTGTGTCAAACCCAGAAGATGCTTTGGATAATTGGCAACAAAGAATGCACTAGCGATATTTTCTAGAGTAGTTGTCGTCACATTCAAAGAGTTTATTCATAAGTTTTTAGAAGTGTATCTAGATGATTGGAAAGTATTGAGTGTATTGAAGGATCATGTTGAACTATTTTTATTAATGTTGGATAAGTCTAGGAAATACTAGATCTCATTGAATCTGAAGAAATTCATTTTTTGTGTGCCTTTTGGAATTTTGTTGGGCCATGTGGTGTGTAAACAAGGATTGATAATGGACCCTGTAAAGATAGTCGTGATTGTTGATTTTCCACCACCAACTTCCATGCGACAGTTGAAGTCCACATTAGGTCCTACAGAATATTATCAGAAGTTCATCAAAGGATATGCATAGATCAAAATCCCTATGGAAAAGTTACTCAAGAAGAAAGTGAATTATTTGTGGGATGATGAATGTCAGAAGAGTCTAAATACACGGAAAAAAAATATGGTTACTGCGCCAATTTTAGTTTCTCCTAACTAGAGAAAATAATTTCGTGTACATTTTGATGCATAATTGCTTTCATTAGGAGCAATGTTGGCACAACCAAGTGAAGGAGAGATAGATCACCTGATTGCATTCACCAACATGAAGTTATCATGTATAGAGAATAACTATACTACGATAGAAAGAGAATGTTTGGTGATGGTATATGCCTTACAGAAGTCCAGACATTACATACTTGGATATCACTTCAAGATGTATACAAACCACTCTGCGTTGTGATACCTACTGAACAAGATAGTGTTGGGGGGGTGAATATGCAGGTGGATACTATTGTTCCAAGAATACGACTTCGAGGTGATTGTGAAACCAATAACGTTTAACTCTGGACCAGATCATTTATCACGCATACTGTAAAGAGAATATGCAGGGAACCTGGATGGTATTTTTCCAAATGCACACTTATTTTCAATTCATATGGTGGATGACTGTTTTGCATAAATAGGTCAGTTCTTTAGCACATGAGTAGCCCACTAGACATCACAGTGGCACAGAGGAAGAAACTTGTACTGAAGGCATCATAGTACCAGTGGATAGAAGGAAATATATACAAGTTAGGTGTACATGGAATTCTATGACATTGTGTATTGGAACATCAATGAAATATGGTAGTTTCAAAATCACATGAAGGGGTTGCAGGAAGGCACTATGTAGGAAATTAAACAACCAAAAATATTTTTTGGGCAGGATTATGGTGGCCTACCCTACATAAAGATGCTAAAGAAATTTTCCATAGTTGTAACGTATGTTAGAGACTTGGGAAACCTTCTAGGAGAGATGAAATTCCCTTGGTTCCACAAGTGACATTAAAATCATTTGAAAAATGGGCAATGGAATTTGTTGGGATGATGAATCCACCAGCTAAGAGGTCAGGACCTAGATATATTTTTACTGCAATGGACTACTTAACCAGATGGTCCGAGGCCAAACCAGTTATAGATTGCAGCGCAAAGACAACTGCATGATTTTTTTTCAAAAATATAGTCACAAGGTTTGGATTCCCAAGTTATGGATAAATTTCTATTTTCGACACACTAGTTTAGTGGGAGTTAACTAACTAGTTCTATTTTAGACTTTCTATTTAGACCATCACTATTATGCATGTATCCATTCCTAAGGAAATCTAACTGCATGATTTATTTTCTTAATTATGGAATATTCCTTCCTATATATGAGTGTATTTCACTCATTGATTGCATCAATCATTCAATCATTGATCGACTCATTGGAGTAGTGTGAATATATTTTCTCATTCTTACATATTGAATCTCTCGCACTTTATTGTTAAGATTAGTTTGTATTTTCTTTATCTAGATCTCCTGTTTAGGTTTCTATGAAATATTGACATGGTATCAGAGCTACGTTGCTTGGAGCAAGCCAAAAAAGCCAGAGAATAAGGAAAATCACAATTTCGACAAGGAAAATCTGTGTAACAGACATTGTCACTACCTTTCGTAGTCGAAACATGAGACAAGTTTCAGTTGTTTCAAATTCTCCCTATTTGAAGGTGTGATAATCACATCCTGGACTAATGATGTTTTCAATTCTAGATGTTTCACACACTGGTACACTGCCAAATTGTGACAACTAGGTACTTATCACTCTGTGTGTGAAGGCAAGGTGTGGCATCCTCTAAAAATCCAATTATATACTAGGGTCGCTCCCTATACACTAGAAAAGGGTGACCACTAGGTTCCTATTCTCTCTGTCTCTTAAGGAAAGGAGGGACCACATCTTAAAGTGCCCCTTTTTGCAGTGATTTCTCACAAAATTTTAACTTTCTAAGGAAATGACCTGCAAGAAAAGTAAATCGACCCATTCTACAAGTGGGTTTTCAACCATTTGGAAACATTCCTCATCATTTTCTCAGAAAGGAAGCCATAAGATCGCCTCCTGAAACTCATATGAATTTTCCATTTGATGTGCCCTTTCTACAGTGATTTCTCAACGTTTTCACTTGGATATTGAGAGTAAATTTTAGGGGTTTTCAAAAACAGTGGGAGAGATGGATACAACACCTATTATACTGTCAAAATTGGTGGTAATTATCACCCCATATAAATATTTTGATTGGAATCCCAAGGCTGAATTCCAACTCAGAAGGTAAGGACTGTACAATTTGACGATGGGGATAGAAACAAAACCTACATCAACAATTGTGAAGATCATATGGGTAAACCGAAAGGATGAGGCCATAAGAAATATTCTTGAATTGATTTCAACTGATCTATGGTTTCATGTTGCAACATGAAAGACTCCAAACACAATCTAGACCACCTTGGAAAATCTGTTTGGAAAGTAGGATAAGATGAGAGGTCATATGCTTGAGGTAGATTTGAATACCCTGAATCCTAAAAGTTTTGATAATCTGCAGGATTTCTTTACCAAGTTTAAATCTTTGATATTGAGATTGGAATATTGTGGTATTGATAAGTATACACAAGTATACCAACTTATTCTAACAATCTTATCTAAGCTAGGACCAAAATATGTTGTTTATGTTTCCACTTTCCCTTCTGGAAGATATCTCATGGGAACAAATTTGAAGATGCCTACCACAGATCAAAGCATTGATTCTCTCCTACATGAGAAAACAAAACTCATTCAGATGGTCCTAATCAATGATCCCAAAGCACATGCACTAACCATGAATGATGGAAAAGGATCATCCAAATAGAACAAAAAGGAGAAACATAACAAGAAGGAGGGATATTCCAAACCCTTCAAGGATTCTTTGGGTTCCAAAGACTCTTCAGATTCCAAGAAGAAGAAGTAGGGAAAGTAGTGCACTTACTGCAATAAACCAAATCATAAAGAATCCACATGCATGAAGAAGAAAATATATCTTATGGCATGGGTACTTCATTCCAGAAGGACTCAAGAAGCATAAGGAAGAATATCATGCTCCTAAGAATGGTAATCATCATGCTCTTGTTGCAATTAATTCCTCATCTGATTCATGGATTATTTATTCTTGTGTATCACATCATATGGAAGCAAAAGAGGAAATTTCCACTTCTTTGCGTTCATGATCAATACCCCCTATTCTCATGGGGGATGATACTCCAGTAGTAGTAGAAGGAGAGGGGAGAGTTGAACTCCATAATGGTAGTTTTGAGAATGTTTTACATGTTCCAAAGCTTTCTATGAATCTTCTCTCAATTTATCAGATAACTCAAAAAGGTAAAAAGGTTGAATATACATTAGATTCAGTTTATGTACTTGACATGCATGACAATTACATTATTGCAATTGGTGAGGTGGATCACAAGTCAAGGTTGTATAAATTCACTAATTTTTTTTACGATGACTCCTCTTTTCTACTTACACATAAGGAGAGTACTTTGCATTCACCTCCACTGCAACATGTAGATACTCTAATGCTTCCATTAGTTCCAGATATATAATATGATTCCATACACTCATATTTTGTACATGGAAATAAGTAGGTAGTACAACTAGATAAGAAACCAACACTGAAGCTTCAGTAGATTCCCAAGAGGGAACAATTCACACTTCAGGAAGCAGGTGTCCTTGCAGGGAATCCATTAGATTCGAGGAGGACTCAATATCAGCATGATGATACCTCTCATGTACTTTAAGCTTCTGAACCTATGATGCCCATGCATTTCTATATGGTTCAATATTTTGATCTGCATCTCTTTAGTGAGGTTGTGGGAAATCCATTATGAAAAGAATCCATGCAGGAGGAGTATGAATCACTCTTATAGAATCATACTTGGAATCTAGTTACACTTCCACCAGAAAGAAATATTTTTAGGTGTAGATGGGTACACAGGATCAAGAGGTACAAGCCTAGACAGGTTTCCAAAGGACTTCATCAGATCCATAAATATTTCTACATATTGACAAAGAATTTCAGTGAGCTGAAGTTTCAGACTTTGCGGGATCATAATGGAGTGAAGAACATAGTTTCCTAAGAGCTTCCTTTTCTCCTTTTGATTCATTTTCTTTTGAGGGGGGGTTTTGTTCCCACGTGGTTTTCCCCCTTTCCTCATTTTTATTCATTGTTTCATTAGTTTCATTGTACATGAGTACCTAATATGGCCAAGTAGACGAGACTCATTTTTTACTCCAGATTGATGTTTGGGGGGGGGTGTTGGAGAAATTTATATTTTCAACACACTACTTCAGTGGGAGTTCACTGACTAGTTCTATTTTAGACTTTCTATTTAGACCATCACTATTAGGCATGCATGCATTCCTAAGGAAAGATAAATTCTAGATTTATTTTCTTATTATGGAATATTCCTTCCTATATATGAGTGTATTCCACTCATTCAGTGTATCAATCATTTAATCATTGATCGGTTCATTGGAGTAGTGTGAATATATTTTCTCATTCTTACATATTGAATCTCTTGTCCTTTCTTGATAAGATTTGTTTGTATTTTATTTAGCTATATCTCTTGTGGAGGTTTCGATGAAACATTAACACCAAGAGAATTGATGAGTGATCAACGAAATTTGTTTATGAATAGGACTATTGCAACATTAACAAAGGAATTTAAAATCCATCATCATAGGAGTACAACATACCATCCCCGGTGTTAATGTTTATGCCATTATTACATTTCTTTGCATTTCAATAGATAAGAGCTTCATAAGAACAAGATCACTGAGAAATACACATTCACAAGAGACACAACGTTTATCCTGAGAAACCCTCTAGGGGAAGAAAACCCAGCAAAAACTTCCTTATCATAAATAGCTTATACAATGTTCAAGAGATAACTCAAACCAATACAGATAGTCCTCCCCAAGAGATGCACCACTCCTCTTCTCCTCTCTCTAACTGGTAATTGCAGCTTGCCCCATAAGATAATGAGCAAGTGAGTTGTGTGATTAAAGTGAGGTGCTAGCCTCCTATATATACAAGACTGGCACATGTGAAAGGGTTTCACTGGCAGGGATGACCTCTCACTCTGGGTGGGTAAACCCACCTTTAATTAATTCTGGGTCTCAATAATAACTGTTGGGGCCAACTTCTTATTCTGCCTATTACAATTGTCCGATGACCAATCTGCAAAACGGGATTTGGTCCTATTACAATTACCGACATGATTAATCCACAATGAGGATTAATCCTAATAATAAAATAACAATAATAATAAGAATTCTCTTTGCAGTTACATTATTTCAACACCTGGGAAAATGGAACAGTAAAAGCCTTCAATAAGATTTGAATTCTGGTGGGGCACTTATTTTCAATTCAGATGGTGGATGACTATTTTTCATAAATAGTTTAGTTTTTTAGCACATGATTAGCCCCATAATAATTCACAATGGCACAGAAGAAGCAACTTTTAGTGAAGGAAACAAATTACCACTTGATAGTAGGAAATCTATAAATGTTAGGTGTAGATGGAATTTCGCAACATTTTGTATTGGAACATTAACGAAATATGGTATTGGCATAAGCACATGAAAGGGTTTCAGGAGGGAACTATGCAGGAAATGAAACAACCCAGAATATTTTGTGTGTAGGATTATGGTGGCCTACCCTGCATAAAGACACTAAAGAATTTTTCCAGAGTTGTGACATATGTCAGAGACTTGGGAAACCTTCTAGGAGAGATGAAATTCCCTTGGTTCCACAAGCAAAATTAAAAGAATTTGAAAAATGGGAAGTGGACTTTGTTGGGATGATTAATCCACTATCTAAGAGGTCAGTACTTAGGTATATTATTATTGTGACAGACTACTTAACCAAATGCGTGGAGGCCAAACTAGTTAGAGATTGCAGTGCAAAGACAACTGCACAATTTGTATTCGAAAATGTAGTCACAGGGTTTGGATGCCCAAGAGTAATGATGAGTGATCAAGGAACACGCTTTCTGAATAGAAATACTGCAACATTAACATATGAATTTAAAATCCATCATCAAAAAAGTACACCATACCATCCCCGGGAAAATGGAATACTAGAAGCATTCAATAAGATTATGGAACATGAAATGAAAAAGATATGCAACGTAGGTTGGGATGATTGGGAATTGAATATTCTAGCAATGTTATGGGAATATAGGACTATGGCGAAGAATATGATAGGACATACTACATTCAGGTTGACGTATGGACAAGAATTTTTTATGTCGATGGAGTTTATTATACCAATTCTGTGCATTGTTGTGATGTTGGAGATTACATATTCAGGTGCAGTGGAAAAGAGACTATCAAAACTTATGGAATTAGAAGAATATAGTTTTGTCGTAGGCTTCCATCGATATGCACAAAAAGTGTGTGATAAGTATTGGAATGATAGACATACCAAGAAGAAGAAATTTCAAGGATATGTAGTGTTTCTTTATGACAGTAAGTTTTTGCAGCACCTAGGGAAACTCTAGATTCATTGGTTAGGACCATACGTGATAAGGTTCATTATAGAGGTAGGTTTTGTTCAGATGGAAAATTTGGATGGAGAATTTCTAGAAGGGATGGTTAACGGAAGTAGGATGAAATTGTACAAGGACAGTGATGATTCCACACACTAGTTCTGTTCAATTTTCAATGAGCTATGGCTCATGCATCTACTTTTCAATTTTTTTATTAGATTTTACTAGAACCATAACTACTGCAGAAAACCAAGATCACAAGAAGAATAACCATGCACAAGAACACAAGAATTATCCTAGGAAACCCTTCTCAACAAGGGAATAAAACCCATCCAATCCTTTTCTATATTCTTCAAGAGAAAGACCTCCCACACCATCACCAAACCTAGCACACAAGAGGGTGTTGTAATTCTCATAATTTCATAACACAACTTCTGAAACCATGAGATGACACAATGTTAAGTTTGTTTCCTCAATGGGGATTCACCTTTATTTATATAAGACTTTACACATCAAATGATGTGTCTATTAGCACAATAGGGCCGACCTCAATAACTCAAAATATAATTAATAATTACCATATTGATTATCTTTTACATTAATTATATTTTACTTTATGGTGGGGCCGACCTATACACTTTACATCACAAGTAGGGTTACAGGTAAGTCTGACTCTTGGACAATATAGCAAGGTATCGCATACACCCACTAGTGCTCAGCCACTAGGGGCACATCCATCTGTGCTCAACCATAGGGATGTACACATATCTATCTCAATATGTCTCATAGGAGAATCACACTCACTATTGCTCAACTGCTAGGATCACATTCACTTGTGATCAGCCACAGACACATCCAACTCAGAATATCACTTTCTCACTATGTATCATAGAAGAATCACACTCACTAGTGCTCAACCACTAGGATCACATTCACCTATGCTCAGCCATAGGAATGTCCAACTCAGTAGATTGCTTTCTCACTGCGTCTCATAGGAGAATCATCTAGAGTATCACATCATCTCGATTCTCTTCACAGAGGAGACCAATACATCATTTCATATCTATATCAAAGAGAACGAAAAACCCAACTCATGGGATTCCTCACCCCACAAGGGAAAACAACATTCCATATTTGTCTCAGAGAGGAACCACACACCTAGCCCATGGGCTTCCTCACCCCACAGGGGCACACAATATTCCATATCTATCTCAGAGAGGAACCACACACCCAGATCATGGGCTTCCTCACCCCATAGGGGCACACAACATTCCATCTCCATATCAGATAGGAACCACACACCCATCTCATGGGAACACCCAACTCATGGGCTTCATCATCCCACACAGGGGCACACAACATTCCATATCCATCTGAGAGAGGAACAACACACCCATCTCATGGCCACACCCAACTCATGGGATTCCTCACAGGTTGACTCACTCGTTCTGTATCCTGGAGGATTTATCACACAACTGTAATCATCAACACTCCCTCTCATCTAGGGATGCATTCTCCATTAGGCCAAGTCTCACACGGAAGTACTCAAACTTCATCTTGGTTGTAGTCATCAACACTCTTTCTTAGCTAGGGAGTTATTCTTCACCATACCAAGTCTCTCATGGAAGTACTCAAACTTTGTTTTGGAAATAATCATCAACACTCACTTTCAGCTAGGGAGATATCCTTCAACAGGCCAAGTCTCTCATGGAAGTACTCAAACTTCATCTTGGCAAGCAATTTGGTGAAGATATCTACAATCTGCTCATGTGTAGGAAGGTATTGCACGTGTACTGCTTTCTTCTACATCATGTATCTGATATAATGATTTTTTATCTCAATGTATTTCGATCTATCATAAAACACAGGGTTCTCAGAGAGCTTCACATAGATCTGGTTATCAAAATGAATAATAATAGGATCCATCTCATGATGAAATAAATCTATTAGAATCTTGCAAAGCAACACTGCTTCATCGAATTCCATACTCGATGTTGTGTACTCTGAAAACTCAAGTCTACACTAGAGGCATATCTCAAACCATATCCAATTGTGCCTCGTAGATATCTCAATACATGTTTTTTTTTCTATCTAGTGAGTCTGTCTCGGCTAACTCATAAATTGACTAAGTATATTCACTGCATAGCATATATTAGGTCTGGTGTTAACCAGATATATCAATGATCCAATAAGTTGTGGATCAATCTCGTCTGAATTATCGTCATTCATTTTCTTCAAATCCATCACTATCGGTGTAGGCATGGATTTGCATTATGTCATACTGAACTTCTTTAATGTCCCCATTGTATATTTTCCTTGACTCAATAAAATCTCATCAATCTTCTATCATAATTCTTGTCCCAAGAAGTAGTGCATCATACTCAGATCCTTCATCTCAAAATCATTATTCAAATCTTGCTTGTATCCAACAACAAGGCTTCCTAAATAAGTCACCAAAATTAGGCTTTCTTCACCAATAATGTAATAATATAGGTTTGGATCAACATCATTCTTGTTGAAACCCAAACTCATCAAGAATCCATCCATATTCTTGTACCAATAACGAGGAGTCTACTTTAGTCCATACGGGGCCTTCTTCAACATGTAAACATGAGATTTATTTTCGTACATCACGAATCCTTCTGGTTGCTCGATGTAAACTTCTTTCTTAATCTCATCATTGAGAAAGGTTTTCTTTACATCCATCTGATGTAGTTCCCAACTAATGGATGATTAGTATGGATGGAAGTGTATCAGGATACTAGATCAAATGTCTCATCATAGACAACTCCCTTTGTTTGTGGGAATCTTATGGCTACAAATCTCGCTTTATATTTCTTGACACTTCGATTAGTTGTATATTCTCCATGACAAGAAGAATCCAAATCAATGATGTGGCTCATGGATTAAAAGTATATTGAATGTCTTTTTGGTCTCTCTTTCTCTCTCAGAATGTGCCTTGAGGAGTTGCAAGTCCATCTGCCTCTTGCAGAGTTTGTTGAGCCTAGACATGCCTTTCATGGACTACTGCAATGTCTCTAGGAATATCAACTAGAAGATCAACTGGATCAATAATTGTCTCCCTTTGAACTGCTGAAGGGGAGAAGGTATTGTCTTGTCCTTCTTATCAAATAGTTTTTACTCCCTCTGAGCCAAGTGACTCCCTCTGAAGTCTAAAGGAAAACATCTTCCTTTGTTGTTAACCTACCTAGAACAAGGAAACAAACTAAAGGAAACAATACAAGAATATATCCTAGAGGAGAATCATGAGTACATATCTATAATCAAAACAATTGAAGGATTGTTTTCACATATACAACACCTACTTGTAATGTAGAAACCTTAGAAATGTAGGTTAGAGCAACGATAATTAAGATAATCAAACCTGGAGTCTTCACTTCTAGTGTGTTGTTCCTTTATATGTATTGAGATCCCTCTGGATCCACGATTGCGGCAAGGCTTCCTTCCTCCTGCAAGTATCCTCATGACAATGATGCAAATAATATATATATATATATATATATATATATATATATATATATATATATATATATATACAATTGCATGTCTGAGAGTGTGCACCAATATAGATTCTTCTTGAGAAATGCATTTATGAATGTTCATAGATCCTGGATATCAAGGTGTTTGGGTGCACAATGATGGTCTCTCATTTACAGATCACAGTTTCAGGAGATCTTCTCATCATTATCTAGCCAATGGATGCAACACAATTTTCTTGCTTACTCAATGTATCCCTTTACGTATCACATATGCATCTAATTTGTTTCAAACCCTTATCTATTTTGATCCTCTACGCACTTCATATTCTACTTGCACATATATGTCCTCAATCACATATTCTTCGCTCTTTATATTATTTTTCACATTATTGTAACTGAATGTTATAATATATATATATATATATATATAACCCTAGATCACATTGCTCCTTGCTTCCTCAGACTCATCCATTTTTTCTTCCTCAGAAGTACTGTAACAAGTTTTTTGTTTTGGTTTTAAGTCTATTATTTTAGGAGTTTTAAATTTGTGGTGATGGAAGCCCTCCTTTCCTTGTCTATCACATATCTCTAATGACACTCAAATAGCCCTCTAAATGGCCCCAAAATTATGTTTTTGTATCGGATGTTACAACCATAATGGAAACCCTTTATATTGTTGCTAGGGTGGTTGTAACAACCCCCAATACTACCCATAATTTCCTCTTAACTATGGTGTTACAGATTTACCAAAAAGTTGTTATAAAATTTGCCTCAATACTTAGAACTTACCCTCAAGAAGCCTCAAGTTCACCCTCACAATATGAAACTTACTTCATGGTCGTGGAAGCATCAAAAAGGTCTGCGATCATTCTTTAGAAGACCCTAAACAGGGCTCAGGCTAAGCTAGCAGACAAGAAGCCATCTTCAGAACTTTAACTTAGGTTCTAGTCCTTTCCTTCTACCACAGGAATCTTCCTTCTGGACTATGACAGCCTTAGAGGCCTGCGACTAGCCTCATTATTGCCATAGAAAATTGAGGGATGTCTAGCCTCAACCTTTACCACTAAAGGAGAGGTCTGACCCTCATTTCTTTATACCAGCTTCAAGGTCTCCTCCCATGGTTTCCTTCCTTTATTTGTTGTGGGTTCCGACCTCTTTTCTTTACAATAGCAGCAAGGGTTTAGCAGTCTTTAGGTGACCACAATATTCTTTCAACCTTGAGCAAGTGGTATTCTTCAATACCTACTCTGAAACCATGTTGAATTTTCAATGAGCTATAGCTCATGCATTTACTTTTAAATTTTTTGTTTAGCTTTTACTTGAAGTATAACTATTGTAGCAAACCAATATCACAAGAAGAATAACCATGCACAAGAACACAAGAAGTATCATAGGAAACCCTTCTCAACAAGGGAATAAAACCCATCCAATCCTTTGCTATATTCTTCAAGAGAAAGACCTCCCACACCATCACCAAACCTAGCACACAAGAGGGTGTTGTAATTATCACAATTTCATACCACAACTTCTGAAATCATGAGATGACACAATGTTAAGTGTGTTTCCTCATTGAGGATTCACCTTTATTTTTATAATACTTATCACATCAACTTATGTGTCTATTGGAACAATAGGGACGACTTCAATAACTCAAAATATAATTAATAATTACCATATTAATTATCCTTTACATTAATTATCTTTTACTTTATGGTGGGGTTGACCTGTACCCTTTACATCACAAGTAGGCTTACAGGTAAGTCAGACTCTTGGACAATATATCAAGGGATCTCATACACCCACTAGTGTTGAACCACTAGGGGAACATCCATCTGTTCCCAGCCATAGGGATGTCCACATCTCTATCTCACTGTGTCTCATAGGAGAATCACACTCACTAGTGCTCAACCACTGGGATTGCATTCACCTTTGCTCAGCCATAAGCACGCCCAAATCAGAATATCACTTTCTCACTCCATCTCACAGGAGAATCACACTCACTAGTGCTCAGCCACTAGGATCACGTTCACTTGTTCTCAGCCACAGGCACCTCCAACTCAGCAGATCGTTTTCTCATTGTGTCTCACAGGAGAATCATCTGGAGTATCACATCATCTCAACTCTCTGCACAAAGGAGACCAGTAAATCATTTCATCTCCATCTCAGAGAGAATGACACACCCAACTCATGGGATTCCTCACCCCATAGGGGCACACAAAATTCCATCTCTGTGTCAGAGAGGAACCACACACCCAACTCATGGACTTCCTCACCCCAGAGGGGCACACAACATTCCATCTATGTCTCAGAGAGGAACCACACACCCAACTCATGGGATTCCTCACCCCACAGGGGCACACAACATTCCATATTCGTCTTAGAGAGGAACTACAAAACCATCTCATGGGCACACCCAATTCATTGGCTTCCTCACCCCATACATGGGAACATAAAGCTCCATCTCTGTCTCAGAGAGTAACAACACACCCATCTCATGGGCACACCCAACTCATGGGCTTCCTCACAGGACGACTCACTCAGTCTGTTTCCTGGAGGATGTCTCACGCAATTGTAATCATCAACAAGTTGAAACTATGAAAAATGTGTACCATAGTGTATTATAGTATAGGTATACAAAGAAATAAAAAGTAATAAAAAGTGAGAGACGTAAGAGACAGAAGGTTGGGAGGAAGCATAGAAGAATTTTTCACATAGTTAATACAACAAGTGTCGCAACGACGAAGTAAACAAGAATGATGCATGTGTAAGAAGGAATATCAGAATGTGACAAAAGCATATGAAGAAAGTGGGGAAATAATTTAAGAGTATCCATGATGGGACATGCAATAAAGAGCTACCATGATGGTGAAGTAGTGGCATCGTGTAGCCATAAATGCATATTGACAAGAAGATTTTGATAGGTTGGAGAATCTAATGGATAATTCATCGAAGATACAGAGTTACTGAAGCACTAGAAGGAAACAAATAAATGCTCATGCAAGTCGTTTAAAATAAAAATTCGAGTGTGAATGAAGAGGTTGTAACAACAATGGCCAAAAATAGGAAGTTATATTCAAAAAAAAATAAACTAAGGGTGGAAAATCAAGCTCTCACGCAAAATATTGAGGTATTGTAAGAAGAATCCTACAAGGTTACAATGAAGTTGGAAGCCACTTAAGGAATGATCAAGCAAATAGTGTAGGAAACCACTAATAAATTGATTACTCATTTAACTATAGAAATGAATGAGGAGATTGTAAAACAATAAGCACAAGTTATGGAAAATATTGCAGTGGTCAGCAATACACTAAAAGCGTTTTTGGAAACCTAGAAGCAAACCTGAAGTGGCTTGGGATGAGCCACATGTTAGTTTTGGGGGCCCGTTGGAGAAGGATATTTTGGATAAATCCTCATAATCACATAGGAATTGATTGTGTGACATTTTGGTTAAGGAGAAGTGTCCACGCAAAGTAGTTGGAGCATGTTTGGGAGTCAATGCATAGAAGGAAGAAAGTAGTTATGATTTTGGGGAAAAATTTTCAACTTTGTAATGATTTTGTAATGGGATTATCCCTATTGTAAAGCTATAAATCGTAATAGTGTTTTGGGTAGAAGGGGTGCTTTTTGAAGTGAAATGGGTGAAGTAAGTTGAGTTGAGTTTTGGTAATCAGTTTTGGAGAGAGAGTGTTTTGAGTTATGACTGAGGGTTCCGAGAGTTAGGTTCACACTGTAGAAAAACAACTGAGGCATATTTGGGTAATGTTATCTTATACATCTTATTGTAAGCGCAGTGCACAACTGTAAGCAGTTTTCAATGAATAAAATAAGAAGCCAATTGTTGTGGACGTAGCCCAGTTTTGGGTGAACCGTGTTAAAACCTTGTGTCGTGATGTGGTTGTGCATTATGTTTATTATGTTTACTATTACTACACAATGATGATACATGTTTATTATTATGAATAGGTCACTGATGTGTGTTGTTATGATTTTGCGCACTTAAGTCAATGATGAATGAATGAATTATAAGTAGAGTAATGTCGCGCACATGGTATATTGAATTACAATTAAAGGTAAATTGTCCACATAGTATATGAAAGGATAATGCATGGTAGGATTATGTTTAATACCTCACTTCCCCTCATCATTGTAGAACCTTGGTTCCTTAAGACCCTCTAGATACCTCGGGTGAGACTTCACTTGCTTGTCAGTGATGCCGAAAGGGCCAGTTTCTAAGATGTTTTTTGGTTTATTAATGATTAACCCCGAGGTATTCCCAGTATGTGCCAACAAACACTTAGGAGTTGGTATTCTATATGGAGAATCCATCTTAGCCGATGAGAGAGAGAAACAAAGAAAACAAATCAATGATGAAGCTTCTACAATTTATCAAGATGTTTATGAATATGTTGAAAAAATATAGGAAAAATGTTACTTTTCTTGACATGTAGAAAGAGAGACACTTTGTGAGATATATAGTCTCAACCAGCAAAAACAACATATTTTTATTTCTCCTTCATCATTATGTCATATTATTTATTTATTTCACTTGGATACCACAAGTGTTAAGTGGATGGAAACTTCCCTCGGCCCAACTTGGAGACCAAGATTTAATTTATAAGGGGTTGATAGCTGAGGGATTATGGATTAACACATTAGTGATGCAAGGGTTAGGGGTTAGGTTTTAAGGGTTATTTAGGGGTCAAGTATAAGGGTACTTAGTGGTTTAGGGGTTTATAAGGGATCAAGGGATAAGGGATTAGGGGTTAACAGGTTATTGGACATCTAAGGGTTAGGGGTAATTAGAATTTGGTATTCTATATGGATAAATCAGCTTAAGTGAGAGAGAGAAACATAGAAATCAAATAAATGATGAAGCTTGTGCAATTTATTAAGATGTTTATGAATATATTGAAAAAATATAAGAAAAATGTTACTTTTATTTACATCTAAAAAAGAGACACTTTGTGAGATATACAGTCACAACCAACAAAAGAAACCTATTCTTATTTCTTGTTCATGATTATTTCATATTCTTCCTTGATTTCACTTCATGACCATGACTTTTAAGTCGACGACAACATTCCCAAAACTTGGAGACCACTGTTTATAAGGGGTTGAGAGCTTATATATCCCTTTTATCCCTATCCCTTAACCCACCCCTAACTTCTAAACCATTAACCCCTAACCCTTTAATCCTTATCCCCTAACCCCTCAGAACATATCCCCCTAATCCTTAACACCTTAACCCCATTCCCCCTAAGCCCGTAAACCCCTAACCTCTAACCCCTTAGCCCATAAACCTTAACCCCTTCAACCCTAAACCCTTAACAAATAACCCCTTACCCCCTAATCCCATAAACTATTAACCCCTAATCCAGCCCAACCCATTAATCCCTAACCCTAAACCCATAACCCATTCTCCCTAAAACCCCACTAACCTATAAATCTCCTAGGACCTAAACCCCCTAAACCTACCTTAAACCCTAACCTATTAACCCCTAACCCATTAACCATGGAGCCCTAATCTGGCCTTATTAACCATTAATCCACTAAAATATTAACCCCTAACCGCTTACACCTTGTACCCCTAAACCTTAAACCACTTAACCACTAAACCATACCATAAACCCTTATAGATTGTGTCTACTTATTCTCTTCTTAACTTACTCTCAATTTATTGTGTACGTAGAATATATCCTTAAAGAAAAAATAATACATTATTTTTCTTCTACATTTAACATATAAACGTTTAAAAAAAACAATTTGCAATATAAAGACATATAATGAATAACTTACCAAGGGACTATATCCATGCCCGCCTTCAAGTTGTCCATACTCTCTACAATGTCTTTTAGTTTTTTTAATTAAAAGTGTCCTTGTATTATAGGCCCTACATATTTTACAAGGGAAATAACATTTTCGATCACCCAAATCCTCCAATGCATATCTCATGTCTCCTTGTCCTCCTGGAGGAATGCAATGTGACATTTTTTCTTACCAAACTTTCAGTGATGATTATCTTCAAAACTTAGCTTTAGTTGTTTAACTATTGGTATTGAAATTAACAAAATAAAAATGTGTTTTATTCTGACCAAAAAAATATCCCCTATAACCTATGCAAACCATCGTTGTATAGCAACAACATCCAATGTCTCTAATATTTCAAACTTTTTAAATTATATAACACTTTTTTCGTCTTACTTCCAACAACTATTGACCAAACAGATGTTGTTTAATGGACCAAAATATTCAATTCATCAAACTTAGTTATGGTGAATCGTTGACTTGGTCAACCATCATATATTTGATGATAAATTCTCTTTCATTGAATAGTCGGGGATTTAAAAAAATACAAAAATGCAAGTAAAATCTAACATTAAGGCTGCTTTTGTTGGTACTTTCTGAGTACGGTGTTTATTTTTTCACCCATATGTAGTAGTCTCTATATCCCCCTCTATTTCTCTCTCATTGTACTTTCTGAGTACGGTGTTGATTTTTCCACCCATATGTAGTAGTGTCTATATCCCCCTCTATTTCTCTCTCATTGTATCCCCCTCCCTCTCTCTCCTCCACTCTCCCCCCCTTTCTCTCTTTATATTTCTCTATCCCACTTTCCCTCTCTCCCACCTTCCTCTCACACTCTATCTCACTCTCTATCTACCCCCTCCTCCCTCTCTCTCACTATCCCTCCCACTATCTCTCATATATCTCTCGTACATCTACCCCTCTCTCCCCCTCACTCTATATCCCCCTTCCTCTCTCTCTCCCTCTCTCTCTCCCTCTATCTTTCCCCCTTTCTCTCTTTACCTCTATCTAACCCCATTCCCTCCCTCCACCCCCACTTCCTCTCACTCTCTCTCTCTATACCCCTCTCTTTTTATCCCTCTCCCTCCCTCTCATAGTATCAAAAACTCCCTATACATTCCCCCCTCTCTTTATTTCTCTCTCCCCCTCTCTCTCTCTCTCTCTCTCTCTCTCTCTCATTGTTAGTCTCACTTTCACTCTCTCTCTCTCTCTCTTCCCCTCTTTATCTCCCCATCCCTCCTCTTTATATATAACCCTAGTTCTACCTCTCTCCCTCTTTCTACCCCATCACTCTATATATATCTCTCTCTCTCTCCATATCATTCTCGATCTATTTTCTACTCTTATTTTCTCTCTCCATCCTTCTATTCTCTCCATCCTCCCTCTCTCTCTACCCCCTCCCTATCTCTATCCATATCACTCTCATACTCTCTTTTTCTCTTGTGGGCTCTCTCCCTCCCTCAACTTCTCTCTCTCTCTCTCGTCCCTCTCTCTCTTTCATCTAACCCTCCCTCTCTTTCTCATTGTATCCCCCTCCCTCTCTTTCCCCCACTCTCCCCCCCTTTTTTCTCTTTTCCTCTATCTACCCTCGTTCCCTCTCTCCCCAACCTTCCTCTCACTCACTCTCTCTACACACCCTCTCTATCTCCCTCTCTATCACTCTCACACACTCTCTTTTTCTTCCTCTCTCCCCCTCTCGCACTCTCACACACACTCTCTCTACCCCTCCCTGCCTCCCCCCTCTCTCTCTCCACCTCCTTCCCACTATCCCTCCTCTCTCTCTTGCTTACATATACCCCTCTCCCCCCCTCACTTTGT
>ML777447.1:1506991-1564455 GCA_009831015.1 Picea engelmannii | reverse complement strand
ATGAATTTCATGGGATACATTTTCACTTTCAGGTGTCCTCTCTATTAGGAAAGTTTTCAATCCTTCCATGATCTCCCCTTTTAAACCATCCATCTTAGTATCCAACTTAGCTTCCATTGAATCCATCATCTCTTGTAGTTCATATTTGGTTGTTGTCTTCTTTTGTAAATCGTTTATGTCCCTACAGATTTCTTCACCTTCATCAAGAGTCCAAGTAGGATTGTCTAGAGGCTTATTTGGTGTAGAAGTTCCCTTTTTTGGTGGCATGTTGGCCAAGTATCACTTTAAACCTTGATTTTGAGATGGTTCTGCTAGACAATATTCCTTTTATTGTATCTCCAAAATTTCATCCCTTATGAGTATTAAATTTTATTTTTTGTAGGTCTCTGATATTTCTTCTCTTCAATGCCACATGTCTGATAAAAATTGTATGTGCCAAGTGGAATTTACAGTAACTTCCCCGCAAATTTCTGATTTTTGGCCTTTCCAGGCGATCTCACTTGTATAGTGTTCCCCGCACAAAATGATTGATATAAAATTTGGAAACTCATACCATAACTACTAAGGGATGTCCACTATCCAATGCAACTAGTCTCACTCAATTTTGATACTCTAGGAAGAATTTATGATTGTTTTACCCGGAACACCTGCTTGAGACTAGTCAAATACCCTATCTTCCACAGGGCGTATCTACAAATTTATGATGACCCAGAAGCTAAAATTGCTACCACAGATACCCTACTAATTTTTGAGAATATCCTCCAAATTTCAGGGTCTGAAACATTACATAAAAAAAATTTACAATGAAAATTCCGTAATGACTCAATTCAGGATGATTCCAGAACCCTATCTTACAAAGGTTGTATCTCCGAAAGTATAAGGCCTCGGGAGATGAAATTTTAACACAACATACCTTGATCTGTATACTAAATATCCTCCAAGAATTTCCTTATGAATTGTTGTAGAAAACAAGTTATAGCGAAAATTCCACGGTGTCTCAGATGTAGCAGTGAAACCCCAAGACCTTGAGCTCTGATACCATATGTTAAGAACCAAATATCAATATAGCATAGAAAAACCTGGGAATAAGTACTCAACGCCTTGAAAAGGAGATAATTTCAGATAATAAGCCTCTTCGAGGGGGAAACCTCCTTTTACCCCACATAAATGTTCAAGTACAAGATGATTCCAAATGAAAATGTCTCCTTGGTATATATAGGATACTAGGAGGTATAATTACAACTAATGGAATAAAGACGACATAAATAAAATAATATTACTAATGTAATATGCCCCAATTAAGGGGTAATGAGCCAATATTAGGGCCTAACATAGATGAAGAATGAATAGAGTTATATGGGGCTATGATTCCACAAGAGAGGGGGCTTGGGGGGCTAAAGGTTTATTTGATTTTTTAATTACCCATTTTGTTTAATGGGGGGAATCAGTTATGTGAGATTCTTGGGGGAAGTCCATGAGGTTCTTCATTCCCAATAATTACATAAAACCATCCCTGGTCTATCGGGGGGTTCGTTCGTTAGTTCTCTCTCACACCCCTTCTCATTATCGTTCTTTTATTGGATGCCTCACTCACGAACTCACTCATTCATTCATTCACATATGCACTCCATTGATCATTGTTCCACCTCTCATGAATATTCCACTCCATTCATTCCCTCACTCATTCATCTTTACACACCCATGTCTTAGCTCGGGAAATGAAGAAAAATTGTTGAAGAGCAGCCATGGTATTTTTGGTTGTAGAGATTGCTAGTGTAATCCAGTCATGAATTGAGGCATGTATGTATAAGATGATTTGACATGTGTCCATATTTACTCATAGCTACGAGTCTTTAGAGTCCCAACATGGAGATTCTGGACCAACTGCATTGGATCCCTATAAGGAGAAGTCCATCTTAAGGGACTGCATGGAAGAGAAGGGGAGGGTCCATTCTCTTGGATGGTGCAGGATGGGTAGAAGAGAGCTAGGTACTTGGATTGTTGTGGGTGTTGGGAATCCTGTGAGATCTTGAGTGATGAATGGTTTGGAATCCAAGTAACACTCTAGAATTGTCCTTGTGGATTCATAGCCCTGGCTTATGGGTGACATTGTTGTTGAGACTTGGAACAATATTTTCTACGATTGGGTGGAACGTCCTTGGTCTGCAGCCAATTGGTGTCTTATTTTATAAAAGATAAGTGCTCTCTTTTATGGTATTATTTACCTATGAATGATTTATTCCTCTTTGCATTTATTTATTGTTGAATTCAATCTTTAGAATATGCATGATTGTTGGTTATTGTTGTGCATGTCATATGCTTCATTGTTTTTATGTTTATCACGAGTCTTGATCAATGCATGTGAACCTTTCATGAATCCTTATTATTTAGAGTTAGGACAGGGGTCGAATTATCCCAGAGAAGGGATTGGAAGTTAGCATTCTTGACTTGTGGGTGGTTGGGTACATTACAGATTGGTATCAGAGCTACAGGTTGAGACATCGGGCTAGAATGGGCCAAATATTTTAGACAATATCTCGTGGTTGAGATCAAGTTAGGACCTTGAAGTCATGAAGCTAAGGAGGATGGTGTTGTAGGGATCACACATAAGCCAGAGCTTTATAGATCCTTAGTAAGGGATTGAAGGATCGTGATCATCCCTTTCAAATTCAGGAATGATCGCCACCGTGGGGCCAATTTTAGATTTGCACCATTAGATTTGTTTGGGAGAATACAAATTCTTCGCATCCATCAGATATGGAAAAGGTACGGGGTCTTTAAGCACCAGAGTCCTTCAAACTTTGTTCCTTAAAAAAATGTTTAGTCTTTGATGAACAGGAGGTAAAATCCCTAAATCTCCAAAGTCCCGGAGTGAATCTACATCATAGATCACTAGAAGGATTACTTGACCATTGGATCATGCACAAATCAGGAGGTGAGGAACAATGGAGAATATCAGCTCCCAACCGTCAAATTTGCATGTGCACGAGTGCGAGCCGTAGATATCATAGTAGTTCAGGGGTTCAACACTCCAGGAAAAGTGAGTCCTTAAGTTGTTAGGAAGAAAATCTCCCGAAGTCCCGAACTCCAAAGAAAATCATGACCGTCCGTTGTTTGGGACGCGTCTCTACAGATTATCAAGTATTTGACATTCAAGAGTTTTAGTCCTTATGTCACTTGGAGAAGTTTTCTCCGAAGTCTCAAATTTCAGAGTCAATCTAGACCATTCATGGTTAGGGGACACATGTCCATAGATTAGTGATTGTTTATAAGTTCAATGTTCGAAGGAATTGTTGGATGGATTTGAAAAATCCTTCGAAGCCCGAATCCCCGAAGTATCGGAGTCCCAAAACTCCGGAGAACCACAATTTAGAAGTTTATCAGTTTGAGATATTTTTAATGTTATGTGGTGAAGTCCCTTGAAGCTTGAAGTCCTGAAGCTCCGAAGAGTGACAGACTGGGAGTCCACCAGTGCGACGTTCGGGAGTTTTGAGGTGCATGGTAGAAAAAACTTTTGAATCCCAAAGTAGCCGAAGTCACGGAGCATCGGAGTGACGTGACATGATGATGTCACTGAGGGTGATGTGGAACCACCTCATGAGTGCCATGTGTCATCATGTTTCATGATATTTACTGACCTTTTGTGTCAATTATGAATTTGACATGTGTCACTCATAAAATGGGCCATGTTTCATCTCCGTAATTTTTCCACATATTACCCCTGGTGTGTAGTTGTTGATGTGAATCTGGAATTTTGGATATTTGGCACCAGGGGATAAGGGAGTATGTTTTTGTCAAAACCTATGAATCTCTAAGATATAAAGAAATTTTCTAGTTCAACGTTCGAGGAAATCAAGGAGTGAAGTGGAAAAAAAAAAAAACTCTGAAGCTCCGAAGAAGGGTCCATTCGGGAGATTCTCTAGTTTGACATTTGGTAAATACAAAGTGTGATGAAGGTGAAACCCCTGAATCCCGAAGACCTAGAGCCATGATGTCCTGAATCTCTAGATAAGCACCTCCCACTAAGCACTTGGTCATGGCCCTTGGTCCTATGAGACTTCAATCGAAGTAAAAGGGGGCTAGTTGATCTGAAAAGATCTTTTAAAGACAATGGTTGAGTTTTAAAACATGAGTTAAATAAACATTTAGGAATTGAATTAAAGAGGAATAACTAATGAACAAACATGGCATCCATAAATAAATATACATATCTGGAAACAAGCATGAAGAAAAAAACAAACCATAAACAACAAAGTTGATAACGGACTTCGACAATCTCACCTACGTCTCCGGGCCTTTGTCTCAGTGGGTGAGGCTTTATTATTTTTGTTTCAAGCTTCAAAAGTACATCATAACAGTTCCAAATGGATTACAAATTGATATTTTCATGTTCTTCCATATCTCAATAACCCATCAAAACTGACGGCACTGAAAATGGATGAACGAAGCTCTCGGAAATGGCCCGCAAAGTTGCTCTTCTCAATGGCTTCCCTCCATAAAAATGGTTTTGGCTCAACAACACTTCAGAATTTTCCTGTTATGAACTCTCCTTCAGGATTCCAATAACCGCTAGTTTATATAGGCTTCAATTTGGAAACAAACTCCCAACTTCCCCCCAAGATCTGGCCTCAAAAAGGGCCCAAGATCCTCCAAAAACGGACTAAATCTCCCAAAACTGGTTCAAAAATCACTAAAAATCATAATATATGGTTAAAAACCCACTAATTGGAAAAATATAAGGGCACAACCCCCTTCCTTCACACTCTTGTTCATATGGGGAGCTTCCATATGGCCCTGGGATAAGACCTGGCACAGTGGCCCCCTTACCATTTGACTCTTGGTTACATTGCATTGCCATATGGTCGCAGGCTTAAGCTCCACGCACCCTAAATTCTGTTGTAGCCCCCTATTTTTGAGAGATTGGTTACGTGCCCTGGTTAACGGGCTAGCCCGACCGACCAGGTGTTAACCCCACACACTGCGCCAAGGTAAAAAAATAAGGTATAGGTTGTATGTTAGAGTAATAGAACCATGGGTATATCTGCCAAGTCATAACCTGTGTGCCAAACAAACTCTCACGCCAATAGTCACATGGTAAGGTCATATGAAGTGTGTCGAGGGTTGGGGCCTGGCCCCATCCCTATTCTTCTTCGTATGAACAATCCATAAACCTTAAATATATTATTGTGACTATAGTGATTAAGAAACAAAGTGGGTGGGTTGGTAGTGTTGTTAAGGTTGGTTGTCATTGATGTCAACCCTTGAAGAAAGCCCCATAGCACAAAGGTTTGGGTAATGGACCCAATATTGTTTTATGTAAATATGACTCATTATTGTTATGTCAAGGTTGATAAGAAGTAAATATGGATGAACTCCAAAGTGGTCCCCTTATGGTGAAAGCCCTCACGGGAAGACGCTTTGCGGAGTAAGAGAACCCATTCTTAATTATAGAATAATGAGATGAAGGACAATGAAGTTTTCATGGAAACTATCCTATATGTATAGTTCTTTCCATTCCATTTCTAGTGGTATGTATAATGTCACATAACTCCTCACGGTTAGAGAGTTATGACCATGTGAAGTTGGAGAACCCAGGTTTGGGTAATGGACCCAAGTTTGTTTGATGGATAACGGTATGATCTTTTCTATATTTGAAGGTAATACTATTCTATATGGATATTACATGTCATTTCATTTCTGGTGGTATGTGGAATGTCACATAACTCCTCACGGTTTGAGAGTTGTGGCCTTACGAAGTTGGAGGACCCTCATATGTCATATAGAAGCCCCAAAAGGTCAAAGTAATCAAAGTGGATTAAGAGATTTAAAAGGTAAATAATAAAGTGAAGTAATGAGTGTATTATAATTCAAAGTAAATAAAAAATAAATTATTTCAATAATAAATTTAATGGAGAAATTAGAAGTGGGTTAACCCTAAAATAAGGAAGTGGGCCAAGTAACCTAGAAGATGTTTTTAAGGAAGCTACTTGGAGAGTATAAATAAGAGGAAAGTCTCTCTCATTTTAATTACACTTGAGAATATTGAATATCTATAGGTTTATGAGGTAACCAAGGATATATAAGCTGAATTTCTCAGGGAAGGTGAAGAAATGAAGGCCAAAATGCAAGGAAGGATAAATTCTTTTGATGGTGCTTTCTAAGGTATGTTATTTATAGGTCATCTCACCATTTTTGCTATAATTTTTTTTCTATAATGATTCAGAACGTGAAATTGCTATGACATTGATAAAACATACCCAAGTATATTTGTTTAAAAAATTCATCTTGTGGGTCGTTTTATTTTGGGAGTTACACTCCATGGAAAATAGGGTTTGTGGCTAGTCCTGAAACTAGTCAAAAACAGGTGTTTCAGGTAAAAACGTAATAAATTCTTCATAACAGATCCAAACTTAGTGAGACCAAATGTGTTGGTTAGGGTATAGTATTTAGTATTATTTTTAATATTTTCATATCAATTCAATGAATATTTTGTGCGGGGCATGCTCTACAAGGTCTCTCTCTAGAATAAGCCAGAATTCAGCAAGGTATGCCATTTTTGCTATAACTCCTTTTTTGAGAGGTTCAAAGTAGTGAAACCTGGAGGAATTGCATAAAACACATTGAATAACATTTTGTATCAGTTTCATATATTTATACATTACAGGTTCAAAGTTATGATTACTTCAATTTAGGGTTGTTGACTAATCCAAAACTAGGCATGTGAGACTAAAGAAAAGTTTGATGAAAATGCTAGTCTCTTGTTGTTAAAATTAAGGAAGGCTTGCAGGAATGTGATCATATACACCAAGTCTATTACAGAGCTACAAATCAGATTTTGATGATGAATATGATGAGGTATTTTAGTTGAGGTACATGTCGAGTACATGGTTGAGACAAGTAGTTGATGAGTTGACACATACATGAGGTGTATAGTTGATGATGTTGGTACATATTGATGAGTCATAGTTGATGAGTAGTTCACACATGATTGGTACATACTTGGTACATGGTTGGATGTATTTTTTCATGGTACATGTTGATTACAGGTTGTTTGGTACAGGTTGGTGCATGATTGATGCACTTGTTTATGGTACATGTTGATTACAGTTTGAGGTACAGGTTGATGCATGGTTGATGCATGGTTTAGATTTATTGGTACATGATTACAGTGGTATATATCACAATGATAGTGTGACATTGGTTCCATAATTATACTTCTACTTCAGGGTGGAAAGACGGGGCAAGGACAGGTGGTTGTAGCCACCTTCTAGTTGTATTCGGAGAACATAGGGGGTTGTAGACTCTTTCTGGTTGTAGCCAGAGAATTGGGGAGTTGGATATTCCCTCAGGTTTTAGCCTAAGAAACTAGGGGGTTGGATCCTCCTTCCATTTGCAGCTGGAAAACAAAGGAATTTGGTGCTTCCAATGAATGTAATACTTCAAGACATATAAGAAAAATAATTATGTGGTTTTCTCCCAATTTGGGTTTCCACGTAAAACACTTGTGTATTGCGTATGTGTGTGATTGTTTATTTCTTACTGCTCATTATTGGATAATAATTCTACATGGATATAACATTTGAAGAAAAAGTATTATAATTACGCTATTACTGATTCACCCCCCCTTCTTAGTAATCCAACAGGTAACCTAGCTCTGTCAAGTCTTTCGCCACCCGAACCAGAGGTCATGGGTTCGAATCCTCGGGATTACATACAATTTTTCCAAACAAAACCCACCAATGGATGGGTGCCACTAAGCCACGTGGAACCATGTTATTAGCCAAAATATATGCCACATGTCTAATCCCAATTCGACCACATGTCTACCTACGTGTTTGCCTTTTCAGCATGCCAACTGTACCTGCCACGTCACTTTACAGTTGTATGGCCTATACAGTCAGATGCCATATCAGCATTGTATGAACTACACAGTCATCATTTTTTTTGCATGTTTGATGAAACAAATAGAACGTGATATCTTTTGCATATGACGTCCATTTGGGCCCATTCAAGTTGTGTTGGGTCCATAATGATGAGGCCGATGCACACGCCCATTTTGAATCCATTATGAGAACTTTGATTTTTAGGCCTTCCTAGACCCATTTTGGTTCCTGTATACATTATGGATCATGCCTCCCCACTAAATACCTTTTGGTCCACCAAAAGGATACTAACTAGTAATCAAGTGTCGGATAGGCCACCCCACTTATTCTTTGTCTTTAAACTTTGTCCTGTGCACCTAACTCATCAAGATCAGTTATAGAACAACCATGATAACTAACAACATATTGTTAGCCACTTGTACTTTGTCACATCTTACTGAAGCCACTATCATCCATGTTGACAACATTACTAATTATAACATTAGAAATATGACTGCAAATGAACTAATATGTTTGTAATACTTGCAGGACATTAGATTATATTGAAGCAAAGTGTGATTGATATTCCATTCTACAATCATCTTTTGTTCTTGCTTAAGATTGTTGAAATAATGTAACTGCAAAGTGTATTCTAATTATTATTGGTGTATTATTCATTAGATCAATCCCCTATTGCGGATTGATCGTGTCGGCTATTGTAAAATACCAAATCCCCTTTTGCAAATTGGTCAAAACATAATTGTAATAGGCAGAATAAGAAGTCGGCCCAGAATATATTAAAGAGGCCCCAAAATATATTAAAGGTGGTTTTAACCACCCAGATTGAGAAGTCGGTCCTGCCAGTGAAAAGACAGCTCCACATGTGCCAGAGTTGTATTTCTCGTGAGGGTTTCCCATGATAAATGATGTGTCTCTTGTATTTCTCAATGATCCTAATGTATGCTATTGTTATCTAGTGAAATGAAAAGAACTCTAATAATATCTTAAACCTTGACATGGAATCAGAGCTAAGATGAAGAGAGCATCTTTCATAAGAGAAAGTGAAAAACATCACTATTGTCATACATGCAAATTAGGGATTTTTATTGAAGAAGTATTTCAGCCCCAAAACCATCTAGAAAAGGGTGCCCTTCCTCAAGGATAACTTTGGCATCCTCAGTGCAACTTTTCAGTGGCTAGATCTCCCAAAAATTGAAACCCTAGTTTTCAAAAAGTACCAGAAAACCAGAGTACCAGAGTACCAGAAGTACCATAAAACCAGAAGCACCAGTCCAATAATCCGCTGGTTAAATTTGAGGGGGTAAAAGTTGGATTTTCAGAAATTTGACTACACCAGCTTACTCACCTCACCTCAACGCATCTATCCCCTGGATCAGAATTTCAAAATTTGAAGTTTGAAAAATTAGGGTTTCCTCATAAAACCCTAAGTTGCAGCTGCAATTGCAGTCTTAGAACTAGTTGCATTATCAATTATAGTTGTAGTATTAGTTGCAATTGCAGCTGTAGTACCAGTTGCAATCACCCTTGAAGTTGTTAAGAGTTGGTGATCATTACCATTTCTACCAGATCATGACTCTACCTGCAAATGTCGTAAGAGGTATGTACTCACACATGTTTAAACGGTTAATCTTTAAAGGGTATTTGCAGGAGAAGGGATCTCTTGCCATAGATCCACAAGGATCTCAAGATTCAACACATTCAGATGAATGATGCAACCTAGGTGTGATTATTATGATATGCATCTATTTGTTATGACATTATTTTGATCAGTGTTGCATGTTGTATCTATGACCATCATTCTAACCTTTGGTCAAAATCTGAGTCAGGGTATTAGATGGATTAAAAGTTGAGATCATAGAGTTTATCCTCTAACCCAACCTTCTGTCAAGATACCATATTGTCTTAGTACAAAAGACAGGTTGAAGAAAGCACTCGTCATCTTGAGTGAAGGAGACTTGGAAGAAAAGAAAGCACACTCATTCTTGGGGACAAGGCTCCAGGTTTGATTAATCAAGTTGATAAGATTCAAAGGTACACATGAAAAATTCATGAATACCCCTTTACAAGTAACCACTATAGTTGAGATAGCAGTCTTTGTAAATTATTATACTTGGTAGCATGTGAGCATATAGAGGTAAATACTTAATGTAATCATTTTCCTGATACAACTAACACCTCCTCTAGGAGAAACCTCGTGTGTTAGTTCCAGATTTCCATGGAGGAATGTTCGATCACAACACTATAAGAGTATTGACCTCATTTCATAGTGTATCTCTTATTTTTTATCATTGCTTCAGACAAGCCATGAATGATATCTCTAAAGGAGATACTATGGTGATTTTTCATGCTATTGCTTTATCTATTATTATCAAAAGGATATTATTCTAGCATGTTGTTTTGTTGACCTTGTTTCAGGTCATAGATGATAACCATGAGAAAGCTATAGTGAAGGTTGTAGAAGGCAACATATTATATGAGACATGAAGCAAACTATGTACATGAACATATACACTCATACACCAAATAATATGAAGAATAAACTATCTCTTGAGATTCAGAGTATCTCATATGAAGATTGATTGAAAGGAGCAGAAGGCTCCAAACATGATCAAACATTAGAACGGGAAGCAGAACTTGTTTGAAGCCTGACTCAATCTTTCATATTTAGACTTGGTATGCAACACCAAGTATACCCTATAAGAGATCAGCAGGGATGTGACCTTTGATGAAGATGCAGTGCTCAAGAAATCAAGAAGATGCCATCTTGAAGAAGTATATGAAGAGGAACTTGCAGCTCCTAGAACTATAGAATCAGAAAGGGAGGTTCCCAGATTTGCAGAACTAGTAAGGGAAGTCGTAACTTCCCCTTATGAGGAAATTATAGAAGATCATGATATAGTAGAATTTCAAGAACCACCTCAGATGACAATCTCCCATAAGAGAAAGTCTTCTTGGGCTAGGGAGATTATTCAAGATGGAGAGAAGTATGGTGTTCCCAAAGGAACCATGAGATAGGTGAAGAGACCTAAGCCATTCTCCAGCTATATGGCTTTGATGTGTGATCTTTTTTGAAGAAGCCATTCAGAAGAAAGAATTGGTAGATGCCATGACAGAAGAATACCAATCCATAATAAAGAATGCTATATGGGAAATAGTTCCCAGACCGAAGAGCAAGGATGTGGTATCTTCCAAATGAATCTTCAAAATAAAACATGTTGTTGATGGAAGTATTGAGAAGCATAAAGCAATATTTGTCGCTCGTGGCTTTTCTCAAAAGGAAGGCATTGACTATGAAGATACATTCACTCTTGTATCCAGATACACTTCAATCAGAACCATCATAGCCCTTGCAGCTAAGATGAAGTGGAAGTTACACTAGATGGGCGTAAAGACATCTTTCCTAAATGGTGTCATCGAAGAAGAAGTGTATATAGAGAAACCTCAAGGATTTGAATTTGAAGACAAGAAGTCTCATGTATGCAAGTTGAAGAAGGCTCTGTATGGATTGAAGCAAGCTCCTAGATCTTGGTATGGCAAGATAGACAGTTTTCTGTCAAGCTTAGGCTTTACCAAGAGTAAAGCAGATTCTAACCTCTACTTCAAGGTTATGAAAAATTAGTCGGTAATATTTGTATTGTATGTGGATGACTTATTCTTAACTGGAGAAGAAAATCTCATCACCGAATGTAAGAAGAATCTTGCTTCATAATTTGAGATGAAAGACCTTGGCCTAATGCATTATTTATTAGGTCTTGAGGTGTGACAGAGTTTAGCAAGGATCTTCCTTAACCAAGGGAAGTATGTAGTTGAAATCTTGAAGATATTCAACATGTTAGAGTGCAAGTCCATGAATACACCCATGGAAATGAAGCTGAATCTATTGGTCAACACTTCGTCAGAATTGATTGATGCCATGTTGTATAGACAAATCATTGGATCATTGATGTACCTGAAGAACACCAAACTAGATATTTGTTTTTCCATGAACACCTTGAGTCAGTTTCTGGTAGAACCTAGACATGTTCACCTAGTTGCTGCAAAAAATGTGATCAGGTACCTTAAAGGTACATTAGATTGTGGTCTTAGTTATGATGGAGATCATGATTTCACATTGAATGGATACACTGATTCATATTGGGCTAGAAGTGTCTTTGACAGGAAGAGAACTTCAGGATGTTTTTTCAGTTTGGGATCAGCCATGATCTCATGGCAGAGTAGGAAGCAATCCATCATTTCTCTCAGTATAGTAGAAGCAGAATACATTGCTACGTGTTCTGCCAGTTGTGAAGCTATATGGCTTCAAAATTTGTTGACCAGTTCATTTGACCTAGAGATGGAAGCAACCACAATCCTATGTGACAACCAGAGCTACATAAAGATGACAAAGAATCTTGTATTTCATGACAAGTCGAAGCACATAGAGATCCGATATCATTACATCTTTGACATGGTGTAGAGAGGAGCCATAAAGCTCCAATATGTTAGCACAGATGAACAGGTTGTCGATGTGTTGACCAAGCCTCTATCTCATGTAAAGTTTTAGCACTTTAGAGATAATATTGGTATAGTCCGAAAGGATCTCCCTCGAAAGGGGGAGTAGTGTTGTGTTGAGATATATCTAGTACTTTTCTTCCAGCTTAATCATTGTGACGTAAATCCAGTCTAGTTGTTGTGTTGAGATATGCCTAGTATTGTGCTTCCCGCTTAATTGTTGTGACGTAAAGCCAGTCTAGTTGTGTTGAGATATGCCTAGTACTGTGCTTCCATATTAATCACTGTGACGTAAAGCCAGTCTAGTTGTTTTGTTGAGATATGCCTAGTACTGTGCTTCTAGCTTAATCATTGTGACATAAAGCCATTCTAGTTGTTGTGTTGAGATATGCCTAGTACTGTGCTTCCAGCTTAATTGTTGTGATGTAAAGTCAGTCTAGTACCGTGCTTCCTCCGTAATTGTTGTGATGAAAATAAAGACAAGTATTGTTCTTCCAGCTTAATTGTTGTGATGCAAAACCAATCTAGTACTGTGCTTCTAGCTTAATTGTTGTGACGAAAAGAAAGTCGAGTACTGTGCTTCCAGCTTAATGGTTGTGATGTAAAGCCAGTCTAGTATTGTTATTCAAGCTTAATTTCTATGATGATGTGCTAGCTTAATTGTTGTGATGTGTTCCCGACCTCGTGTTGTGATGATGTCTTGCCAGCCTTTGTGTTGTGATATTGCTTCTTTTGATGTTGTATCAACCTTGTGTTTTTATTGATGATGAGGATGTATTAGTTTTATACTAATCCATGTCGATCAAGTTGATGATGATGATGCTACTTCAGCCTCTTGTTGAAGATGATTATGATGATGCCACTTCAGCTCCTGAGTTCTTGCTGAAGATGATGATGATGATGCCACTTCAGCTCCTGAGTCCTTGCTGAAGATGATGATGATATTATTTCATCTTTAATGATGAAGATGATGATGATGTTACCTTAGCCCCATACCGATGAGGATGATGATGCTACTCCAACTCCATGTTGTGTTGATGATTCTCCAGCCTCTGTGTTGTGTTGATGATGAGAAAAACTTATGATGATTTATAGATATGTCAGTCAGTGTTCCAAGATAATATTGATGATGATGTCCTCTCACCCACCTGATGTTGTTGATGATGTTGTCCTCTCTCTCTCCTGATGTTGTTATAGAATACCCTTCTTGTTAAGGGGGAGTGTTGAAATAATATAACTGCAAATTGCATTCTAATTATTATTGTTGTATTATTCATTATATCAATCCCCTATTCCTGATTGATCGTGGCATCTATTGTAAAAGACCAAATCCCCTTTTGTGGATTGGTCAAAACACAATTGTAATAGGAAGAATAAGAAGTCAGCCCCTGAATATATTAAAGAGGCCCCTGAATATATTAAAGGTCGTTTTAACCACCTAGATTGAGAAGTCGGCCCTGCCAGTGAAAAGACACCTCCACACGTGATAGAGTTGTATAAATAAGGAGGCTAGTGCCTCATTTAGACACACACTCACTTGTTCATTGAGGAGAAAGTTTCAGAGTTGCAGTTGGAGAAGAGAGAGAGAGAGAGAGAGAGAGAGAGAGAGAGGCACATTCTTGGGAGAGGACTTTCTGTATTTGTTTGAGTTATCTCTTGCCATTGTATTGGCTATCTATAATAAGGAAGTTTTGCTGTGTTTTCTCCCTCATGAGGGTTTCCTAGGATAAATGATATGTCTCTTGTGATTGTGTATTTCTCAGTGATCCTATCTTATGCTATTGTTATCTAGTGAAATGCAAAGAACTCTAATAATAGATTAAACCTTAACAAATATCAATTACTTGATTTGGCACAATTATAGGTTTGTTTCTTTCATGAGTTGCCTTTATTAATTGTTACATTGTTTAAAGAGATTGATTTTATTTTAAGTGATGAGCATGTACCACATATTCTTTGCCTGCTTTGATTAAATTATATTGATTATGTTCCCTGTAGAAGATTGCTTTGCAATCATAAAAATAAGGACTGCCTAAGACCATTCCAAATTCATTAAGTGTCACCACATTAGATGTTACCTCATACACAAACTTAGATGAAATTGAAAACTTTAATGTGCATTTCTTTGTTATGTGCAATTTATGGTTGTTGCTTATCCATTTAAGTGAGTAAGGCTTGTGATGCATCTGAGTGTTTAATCCCAATTGTTTAACTACTTCCTCCGAAATAAAGTTAGATTGAGATCCACTATCTATAAATGTGTTGACCTTAGTATGACTTATTACGACCCTTATGTGAAACAATTTACTTCTAGAGTAAAATCCATCACCAATTTTACCTGTCAAACCAACTGTTGAAATTTTAGATTCATCACCTGAATTCGATCCTAAGTCTATTGGTTGTATTGTTGTTGCAACCATTTTCCTCCCTTTCCTCTCTTTGAACCACTTCGATCTCTTCTCCGGATGCAATTTCCAACAATGATCCTCATAATGCCCTTCTTTCTTCCAATGCTTGCAAGAGGGCTTCTCTTCCTTTCTTGCCACTGAATTTTCCTTCTTTCCATTCCACTTACTTTTGTCCTCTTTTCTCAAAGACGATTCCCCTGACACACCAAATATTTTTTTCCCTGCCTCAATGTATGTTGATTGAACAGAAATCTCATCAAGATTAGTAGGTCCAAACATAAATACAGTGTTACAAATATGTGTAGGTAAACCTCCTATATACTTCATAAGAGTTTCTTGGGTATGTAAAGGAATATCTAACATCAATGCCATTTTACGAAATCCATATGTGTATTCTTACATTGTTTGTCCTTTTCTTAGTTTAAGACCTTTCCATTCAATTAAATTATTCTCTTTATAACCCAAAGGATAGAATTTCTTTCTAAGTGAAGAAACAAAAAATTGCCATGATGGAAATACATTACCCACTTGTTGCATGTCATTTTGCAACTTTCTTTACCACCAAATGAGTGATGTGCCTACAAGTCAAAGCAATTCCAACTTGATTTGAATTGCCTCATCCTTGATTTGTTACACAATGCAATAAAAATCCATCTGTCTGAACCAATTATCAAGCCTCTCTGCATTGACTTCACCATCATAAATAGGTAATTCAAATTTCACATCAAGCTTAAGTAAAGGCATGTCTTGTTTATGTTTATGGGAATGTTTTCTTGCAGTGGACTTGGAACTTGAACTTGAAGAAGAAGAATTTGATGGAGAAGAAGGAGGTGAAGGAGGAGTTTGAGGATAATCCTCTCCTTCTTCATTTTTAACCTTTGAATATTCACCTAGAATCGGTCTTTTCTGTTCCAAGTAATCCTCATATAGAACCTTCATCATCTCCGACATGGCGAAGAAAGTATTTCGAAACTCTTTCTCATCATGAGAAATTCCCTCTTCCGATTCCATCGTCTCACTTTGAGAAGTTCTCTTTATCGATCCAATCTCAGGATTCTCTTCAACAAGCTCACCTTCACCACGATTCATCTTTTCCCTGGTAATCTTGCAAACTCAATAACCAACCGTCAACCTGCTCTAATACCTCTTAAAAAGACAATGGTTGAGTTTTAAAACATGAGTAAACTAACCATTTAGGAATTGAAGGAAAGAGGAAGAATTAATGAATAAACATGGAAGCCATAAAGAAATATACATATCTAGAAACAAGCATGAAGAAAACAACAAACCATAAACAACAAATTTGATAATGGACTTCGATAATCTCGCCTACGTCTCCAAGCCTTTGTCTCAGTGGGTGAGGCTTTATTATTTCTTTTAGAAGCATAAAAAGTACATCATAATAGTTCCAAATGGATTACAAACTAGTATATTCTTGTTTTACCAGATCTCAAGAACCCGTCAAAACTGACGGGACTGAAAACGGATGAACGAAGCTCCCGGAAATGGCCTACAAAGCTGCTCTCCCCAATGGATTCCCTGCATAAAAATGGTTTTGGCTCAACAATGCTTCAAAATTTTCCTATTCTGAAATATCCATCAAGCTAACAAGAACCTCTGGTTTATATAGGCTTGAAGTTGGCAACAAATTTCCAACTTCTCCCCAATATCTGGCCTAAAAAAGGGCCCAAGATCCTCCAAAAATGGACTAAATCTCCCAAAACTGGTTCAAAAATCACTAAAAATCATAATATATGGTTAAAAACCCACTAATGGGCAAAATATAAGGGTGCATCCCCCTTCTCCGTGCTCCTAGGCATATGGGGCGCTACCATATGGCCCTGGGCTAAGACTTGGCGTGCTGACCCCCTTACCATTCGACTCAAGGTTACATTGCATGGCCAAATGGCCACGGGATTAAGCTCCATGCACCCTAAATTTTGTTGTAGCCCCCTTTTTTTGAGCCACTAGTTACACACCCTAGTTGTCAAGCTAGCTCGGCCGACCGAGCGCTATCCCCATACACCACGCCAAGGTAAAAAAAGAAGGTTTGGGTCATATGGAAAAGTAATAGAACTGTGGGTGTATCCAAAAAGTCATAACCTACACACCAAACAAACTCCCGAACCAATAGTCACATGGTAAGGTCGTATGAAGTGCATCGGGGGATCAGGCCTATCCCCAGCCCTATTCTCCATCATATGAACAATCCATAAACCTTAAATATATTATTGCGACTATAGTGATTAAGAAACAAAGTGGGCGGGTCGGTAGCCTGGCCCTGCCAAGTATTTCACTACCCGAACCAGAGGTCACGGGTTCGAATCCATGAGAGTACATACAATTTTTCCAAACAAAACCGACCAATGGAGGGGTGCCACTTGGCAGCCCAAGACTCGACCATGTGGCACCATGCTATTAGCCAAAATATATGCCATGTGCCAAACCCCAATTCGACCACTTATTTGCCTATGTGGCTACCTAGTCAGTGCACCAATTGTACCTACCATGTCATTGTACGACCGTATGGATTGTATAGTCATCTTCCATGTCAGCACTGTACGGACTGTATGGACTGCATAGTCATCATTTTTTTGCCTTTTTGATGAAACGAAAAAAACACGATATCTTTAGCATACGACGTATGTTTGATCCCGTTCAAGTTGTGTTGGGTTCCTAATGACGAGGCATACACACACGTTCTTTTTGAATCCATTCTGAGCTCTTTGATTTTTAGGCCTTCTTGGACCCATTTTGGTTCCTGGATCCATTTTGGATCACTAGTGGCCAAATTGTTGTTTTCAAAGACTATAAAAGTGTTAATGAAGGGCTAATCCCATAGTTTCGAGATGTGGTCACTTGGGAAAGGGGTTTGAAGGAATTTCCTGTGTAGAATTGAGTTCTGTATCGAACTAAGGATAACATGGAAGTGCTATATGATGCATACTGATATATATATATATATATATATATATATATATATATATATATATATATATATATATATATATATATATATATATGTATTCTTGATGAATTGAAAGGATGTGTAACATTGTTTGGAAAATTGTGTTCATCATATGCTTAACTCTGAAAAAATGGTCACTTGCACATTTTGTAGAATTAAGGGGTTTAAACATATCATCTCAGAATGTGTATTCGAGAAATGGAAGAAGGTGAGGGAGCCTCCAGCCATGATAAGGAGACCAAAGGTCATAATATCATAGTTCATAATGTAGAGATATAATCCAATGGACACAAGGGCTGAGGGCAACAAGAAACATTGATAGAAACCATGAGAATCTTGAAAATAGAAGTGTGAAAAACTACAAGGAATAAAATGAGAGGTTGATGAGAGAGAAAAGTAAGATAAATTCTCGAGTGCTACAGAGCTTAAATCATATGCAGAGACAAACAAAGAATGGCTCAAAGCAAGAGGAAGAAGGTAGGTATCATGAAAGAAGAGATGATCGTGGAAGAGCTGATTATTCCATGAGTGACAGTAGATCTCATAGACATCACTCACCTCCTTAATCAACAAGAAGGTCTTATGCATCTGAATATTCCATAAGTAGTCCAGAGGTGTCTCTCGTTAGGCACCAAAGAAGAAGGCATGAATTCGATAGTTTGCAAGGAGTGTTGAGGAAGCTTAAGCCATCATCATTTGATGGAGAAAGAGAAAGGGAAGATGATGTTGAAGCATGGTTGCTTGGACTCAAGAGATATTTCCAATTGCATAACTATTCATCAAACCTAAAATCCAGAATTTCCACCTATCATTTACATGGGAAAGATGTTATGTGGTGGGATCAACTGAAGAAATTTGAACATATTAATGAGAATAGGATCACTTGGAAGCATTTCAAAAATTATTTCCAGACGGAGTACCTCTCAGAGAATTTCTATGACCATAAAATGCAAGAGTTCTTTGAACTCAGGCTAGGAAGAATGACTATGGAAAACTATGAGAAGAAGTTCTTGGGGGTTTTAAAGTATGTCAGGTTCATAAATGCTGAGAAGGTGAAATACAAAGTATTTTGAGTGGGTTTCTATCCTTTTATAAAGAAAATATTTGGTATGATGAGCCCAAGACCTTGTCTAAGGCCATCAGGAAAGATAAGTACCTATATAAGCAAGGACAGGGTAGAGAATTCATGTATAAGTCTTGGAAGGATAAGAAGAAGGATAAGTCTGATCAGAGGAAGAAGGGATTCAAACCTCCTTACAATAGAAATGATCCTAATAAAAATCATCAAGACCAATATGATAAGTATGAATCCAAGAAATAAAACTCGAGAAAAAGGGGAAGACCACCAATCCAATGTTTGGGATGCAAAGAAGATCACATCTACAAGGATTTCCCACACAGAAAGGACATAGTGAATATCGTGCAAAACATCCAAGAGGCTACAACAGTTGAAGACATGGGAAGAATTTATGCAGCCTTATATGATCGACAAGAAGAATACCAATCCAACATGATCGAGGTGGAAGGTAAGATCATAAATCAACCTATTTCTATTTTAATTGATTCAGGAGAAAGCCATTGTTACATTGATCCTAAAATATGTATTTGGATAAAAGTAAGCTTGGGAAATCAAGTTTGGTTCAGCTAGCCACTAGAACCAAAAGGAGAATCCATGATATGGTCAAAGTTTGTTCCATAAGTCTTAATGGTGTGACTACTAGTGTTGATATAAATAGCATACCATTATGGTCTTATGATATTCTAATTGGAATGGATTGGTTGGACAATCATCATTCTATCCTAGATTGTCATAGCAATTCATTTACATCTCTTGATGAAGATGGAAAACAGAGCACTGTGAAAGGTGTTCCAAGACCCACTTCTATAAGAGAGATTTCAACTTTACAGTTGAAGAGATGCTTCAGAAAAGGATGTCAATTGTATGCATCCCATGTGGAGGAGACATAAAATACAGAGGGTCCAAGCATTCAATATTTCTTGGTAATACAAGAATTAGAGGATGTATTCCAAGAAATATCAAGGTTGCTGCCAAAAAAGGAGATAGATTTATCTATTGATTTAGTGCTAGGAGTTTCCCCGGTGTCAAAAACACCTTACCGAATGAGTACACCATAGTTAAAAGAATTACAAATGTAGTTGGAGGAATTATTGAATAAAGGGTACATACGCCCAAGTGTTTCACCTTAGGGATCACCAATACTCTTTGTCAAAAAGAAAGATGGAACTTTGAGGTTGTGTATTGACTTTTGACTGCTGAATAAGTCCATTATAAAGAACAAGTATCCTCTACCCAGAATTGATGACCTCTTTAATAAACTAAGAGGAGAAAAGATATTTTCAAGGATAGACTTGATATCATGATACCATCTGGTAAGAATCAAGGAATAAGACATCCATAAGACAATCTTTAGAACCAGATATGGGCATTATGAATTCATAGTGGTGCCATTTGTACTGACCAATGTGCCAGTTGTATTTATGTGCTTAATGAATGGAATATTCATAAATTATTTGGAGAATTTTGTCATAGTATTCCTGGATGACATTCTTGTATATTACAAGTCTGAAGAGGAACATGAACATCACCTCAAACCGATATTACAAGTGCTGAGAGAATATCAATTGTATGCCAAGCTGAGTAAGTGTTCTTTTTACCAAGAATGGATCCATTACTTGGGACACATTATTTTAGAACAAGGCATAATAGTGGATCTAGAGAAGATTGAATCCATTAGAGGATGGCCAACACCCAGGAATGTTTCAGAAGTCAGATATTTTATGGGGTTAGATGGTTGCTATAGAAGGTTCATAGAAAATTTCTCTAAGATTGCTTATCCCGTCACTTATTTGAAAAAGAAGGGAATTCAATTTGAATGGACATCTGAATGTGAAGAGAATTTTAATTTGTTGAAGGAATTGCTTACTAGTGTACCTGTGTTAAATATTGCTGACCCAAATGAAAGTTTTGTGGTATGCACAGATCCATGTAAGGAAGGACTTGGTGGAGTCCTCACTCAAAATGGACATGTCATTGGTTATGAGTTGAGAAATATTAAGGAACATGAGAGGAAATATGCCACACCTGACTTGGAGCTTGCTACCATTGTTCATGCATTGAATATGTGGAGGAATTATCTCATGGGAAAGGTATTTGAATTGAGAACACACCACAGTGGTTTGAAGTATCTTTTTGAATAACCAACTTTGAATGACAAGAAAATAGGATGGATGGAATTTTTAAGTGAATACGAATTTGATATCAATCATATCAAAGGAAAACAAAATAAATTTGTCGATGCACTTAGTAGAAGAGTGCATCTCATGAATGCTACGATTGTTAGTATGCATTAGTCAGACTTGAAGAGGAAAATTTTAAATGTTGTTGTTAAAAATCAGCATTACCTACAGGTAAAGGAAAGCTTACAACAAGGAGATGTACAATATAAAATTAAGAATTGTGAGATGAAGGAATATGTATTACTTATGCATAAAAATAGAATTATGTTCCTAGTTCTGGAGAACTTAGGAACCTGGTACTAAAATAAATGCATAATGTCCTATATGTCGGACATCTCGGTTACTAGAAAACAATTACAATAGTAAGAAGACAATTCTTTTGGCTAGGTATGAAAAAATATGTTGTTGATTACATCGCCAGATGTATGGAATGTCAGAAAGTGAAGGTTGAGTATAGGCACCCAGCAGGTTTGCTACAACCATTACCGATTCCAGAGAAGAAATGGGAAGTGATAACCATTGACTTTATAACTAAATTTCCCAAGACAATAAGACAACATGATTCAATCATGGTAGTGGTTGACAAATTGACAAAGTTTTCTCATTTTGTTCCTATAAAAACAACTCATACATCAACTAATATTGCAGAAATTTACATGAAGGAGATTGCTAGGTTGCATGGGATACGTAGAAAAATTGTATCGGATAGAGATACAAAGTTTACTTCAAATTTATGGAAGGGATTATTTAAAGGATTTAGTACAAATCTGAACTTTAGCACAACTTACCATCCACAATCATATGGGAAGACAGAGAGATTCAACCGAGTAAGAGAATGTATGTGATGGATAAGCCATCTAAGTGGGAATATTACTTTCACTTGGTTAATTAACAACTTTTTTTAATAGGGGAAATCAATTACATGAGCTTCTTGGGAGAAGTCCATGAGGTTCTTGATTCCCAATAATTACATAAACCCTTCCCTGGTATGTTGGGGGGTTCATTCATTTGTTCTCTCTCTCACTCTCATTCTCTTTATTTCTCTTATGGTGGTTTCCTCACTCATGCTCTCACTCCTTCATTAATTCATGTATGCACTCCATTGATCATTGTTCTCTCTCTCATGTAGATTCCACTCCATTCATTCCCTCACTCATTAATATTTCTACATTCGTGTCTTGGATCGAGAAATGAAGATAAAGTTTTGAAGAGAAACCATGGTATTTTTGGTTATATATATTGTTGATGTAATCCAACCATGAACCAAGGTATGCATGTCTGAGATTCTTTGGCCTGTTTCCATCTTTTATCACAACTGCGAGTCCTGAGAGTCCCAGCATGGAGATTCTAGACCAACTGCACTGGATCCATGGAATGAGAAGGACAGCCTGAGGGACTGCGTGGAAGATAAGGGAGAGGGTCCATTCTCTTGGGTGGTGTAGGCTGGGTAGAAGAGATTCGGGTACTTGGATTGTTGTGGGTGTTGGGAAGCTTATGAGAGCTTGAGTGTTGACTGGTTTTGAAGCCAAGTAACACTCTGGAACCGTCCTTGTGGATTCATATCCCTAGGTTTGGGGTGATATTGTTGTTGAGACTTGGAACAATAGTGTCTACGATTGGGTGGAACATCCTTGGTCTACATCCATTTGGTGTCTTATTTTATAAAACATAAGTTCTCTCTGTTATGGTATTATTTACTTATGTATGATTTATTTTGTTGTGTATTTATTTATCATTGAATTCAATCTTTAGAATATGCATGCTTGTTGGTTATTATTGTGCATGTTGTATGCTTCATTGTTTTTATGTTTAGCATAAGTCTTGATCAATGCATGTGAACCTTTCATTCATCCCTGTTATTTAGAGTTAGGACAATGGTTGAATTAGTCCATAGAACGGACTGAAGGTTAGCATGCCTTCCCTGTGGGTGGTTGGGTATGTTACGTTGATTTTGTTAAGAACTACGCCTTCAACTACAAAATGAGATTCAATGCCAATATTATTACTTAGAGAAGGTCATAAAAATAGTCCATATTACGTACAGGCATGGGACAAATAGTAACGAAGAAACCAAAGTTATATTGAAGGAGTATCGCTTCTACGTAAGTGATAATCGGTGCCATTACCTAGCCTAAATACAACATTTCTTTCATTTGTTTTAAAATCACCTTAAGGAGAAAAACATACAAATGGATTAACATTGGATTTGGTCAAATGGTTTGGTAGTCCAATTCAAAAATTCTCATGTATTTCAATGGTGTTTATGTTGCAAAAAAAACTCAAGGTACCACGCATTTGGAACTATTTCCAATATGGGCATGAGAAAGGGGAGCATGATGGAGTAGGTGCATGCATAAAAAGAGATTTATGTAGGAAAAAAATGAAGTTCACAGCTACTTCCTTCATCCGAGATGTGAAATCCATTATTTAATGGTCTTCTTCAGTAATGGGAGATGGAACAAGAACCCATGAAGACCAATCACATAGGAAGGGACATGCACATAGATATTTTTTGGAGGTGGTTCATGTAGATCGATCACAGTGGTATGAATGAAAAAAAATCTAGGGCATTCATGGATTCCATTTAGTTTGAACATCATACCATGAAATAGTTGAAATATGAACGATAAAAATCTCTTACTTTTGTGGTCCATGTAGTAGTAATGAATGGGATGATTGTAAATCGATAGACATTAAAGGATGGGATCGTGTATCACTCCCCATTTTTCAAATTACTATGGAAGTATCCCATTTGGAGGAGGATCAATCAAATATTTCATAAAATTATGATCATGTCTCATATCTGATACTACTATGTTCATGAAACCTTCTATTAAATTTTGAATAAATTGCATCAATGTTTTATGCTTTGGTCATTTAGTGGACTCACATGTTGGCACTCCATTTTTTGTAGGGAATATATATATGGTGGTATCCCCAAGAGGTAATAAATGGGGCACTAATTATTGTCTAGCATGTTTCTTATAGGGAGAGAAGACCCTTATGCGATCACTAATAGACTCAGAAGGCATTGAATTTTTTATTTGGTTGATGGTTATTAAAGGAGAATATCTAACACAGGATGGAAGAAAAAAGAAGAAAGGTGGTTATGTATTTAAATATTATATACCAGGTGAATCTATATACCACTTTATAAAATTGGTTGTTGGTACAAACCTTCGACTACAAACAAAGCCAAGTAAGAACATATCAAAGGTATGATACTTCCTCCTTACTTTGAGCATGGGAAATTAATGGAGACCATGAGTATTTAAGTGATCCCGATGGTCTTCTCGAATGACCATAGGTATGTAAAAGGAATAATTGAAAAAGTATTTATTATTTATGAATGATTGAAATTGTGGCTTCATTTTATGGTTTTTATAGTATTCATGCATTTTGTGGTTCTTTTTTGTTGTTAGGGAACTATATTTACTCTTCCCTTTCCTTTCTTTCCTAGCCTTTCCTTACCTTTCCTTACCTTTCCTTTCCTTTCCTTATGTTGTTTTTCCTTGTGTTACATTGCCTTTCCTTCCTTTTCCATGGATTTCCTTTCCATGCCTTTCCTTGCCATGCCATGCCTTTCCTAGCCTTGTCATGCCATGCTATGCCTTTTCTTTCCATGCCATGCCTTTCCTTGTCTTTCCATGCCATGCCATGACTTTCCTTGTCATTCAATGCCTTGAATTTTCTTTCCATGCCATTCCTTCCCTTGCTATACCATGCCTTTCCTTTCCATTCCATTCCTTTCCTTTCCTTCCCATGTCATGCCATGCCTTGACTTGCCATGCCATGCCTTGCCTGGCCATGCCTTACCTTGCCATGCCATGCCATGACTTGGATTTCCATGCTATGCCTTTCATTGTCATGCATTCCCTTTCCTTTATATTTCTTGCATGATCTATGTGGATATCAATGGCCACCCACCTATTCCAACTGGCTCAAAACAGTTTGTTGGCAATTTACTATTTTTAGCAGTTTTTTGAGTCCTAAACTTTTGAGGCCATTTTGAGGGACTAAACGATGTTTTTTCATGATAGTTCATATCAATGAAATATAAAGGATTTTATTGATCCCAAAAATTGAATTTCCTCATCGATACCTTTCAAACGAGCTATCGTGCACCCCAAATAGAGATCGTATTCCAAAGATACGCCCCTGGGAAGTTGATACACCAAACTACCCAAAACAGGGTCCACAAAACTGTTGGCTTTTCATATTCTGGGGTTAGGGTTTTTTATTTTCATTATGTTAAAAATTCCATTGGAGCCTCATTGTAACAACCATCTTCTTGTGAATGAGCATAGCCATCACATCTCTTCTCAGAGATAAGCTACGACCATTCTAGTGAGTCTTTCAATTTGTAATTTTATAGTTTTGTACATTTCACTCATCAATAAAAATGATGTATTACTGTATATATATGACTCTTTTAAATACATTTGATATATATCTATTATATTATTTGATCTCTTGCAATATCTCTATATATTTATTTATTACAAATCCCCTCTCATTTCGTGTCAAAAATAATCTGGATCATTGTGTTTCCATGCCTTTCCATGTCGTGCCTTGCTTTGCATTGACTTGAATTTCAATGTCAGGCCTTGCATTGCCTTGAATTTCCTTGCAATTCCATGCCATGCTTTTCCATGCCATACTTTTCCTTTCCATTCCATGATTTTCCTTGTCATGCCATGCCTTGTGCTACATTTCCTTTCCTTGCATTTCCTTGTCTTGCCATACTGTTAGCACTCTTTAAATCCGTTCGATTGATAAACAGACGATGAAGGTAACTTTTTTAACCAACTTTGAGACCTGAAACTATCCATATTGCGGGATATGGATTTTAAAATAGTGGCTAGATTTAACACCTTTGATATAATGGGTTCTGGTTATATTGACGTAATAAAATAAGACTTAGGCTATGGAGTCGATTCAAGGAAACAACAGAAACAAATGACTCGGTGATTGAACCTTAAGAGGATAAAGGCTAGGTGAGCAATAGTCTTCAGTGAAAAATATTAATGTGTGGCGAGGAAAAATATAGGAAGCAACTCGGAGCACCGCTGCAGGTGAATTCAGAGTTAACTTTTAGAAGAAAAATGTTTTGTCTAAATGGAACGAACAAGGGGAGTTGTGCGAAGAATCCACGGGTTCAAAAATTCATTCTAAATTAGACAGAAAAAGATGTGAATAAAGATAACAGGAATCACGTACGTAAAAAAGGGAAAACAATATATCCAACTACTACAACTAGAATCTTTTCGTCAAATTTACAGGAATTTTTGCATTAAGTTTATGTCGAACTCAAATCACATACAATAGTTATTTCCTATACCACTTTTTCCAACCAACCTGGATTACATTGAAAATATCAAATATATAAATGAGGGCGCCGCTTGGGCTACCCTCCTATTCTAACTGTTATCTCTACAAAATAGGGAACTGACTATTCTGCATTACAAAAACTCTTCGCATGAAATTTTCCAAAAATAGACATAAGACACATCTTGCTACATCATGATCATTGTAATCCGCCAAGAGATACAATTGTCGATTAGGTATCTGGGTGGACAATTGTCTTCCAGGCTCCCACTGTCTGATGTAACGGCTTTGATTTTTCTATCCTGCGCTTATTTTCTAGGGGAAAGTGTGCACGGAAAGTGTCTGTAAAAAGTCCTGACCGTTATCAAAATGAAAAAATGTCTCGGGTGATGTCTCCTTCAAAATTGTCAAGATTTTCCTTTTGTTTGCGAATACAGGAATGACTCTGCTAATCTTGTTTTTTCTTCTCACTGGCGAGGGCTGCACGAGCTATTTCTTTGGCCGCTTTGCATTCCCTGGAGTGTTTGGCATACCTCTCTTTCAACAGCCGTTGAGCTTCACACGGCTGTAGAATCGTATCTTGCACCTCTTTGAGATGTCTTTTGAGCCACATCATGTTACCTTTGCGGCCTTGTGATGTTGATTCTCCAATGGTTTTTTTCACCAGCTATTGTCTCAGCTCCCTATTTTCTTGGTACAGTTCTACGATGGCTAGCTTCACTTGCTTCACTTGCTGAGATGTCTCTTGATCATTTGTACCCGCGGCATCCATCCTTCTCGTTCTACTCCCACTTTCTTGGTTGGTACCTTCCAAAGGCTCTAGGTGAACGACGCGCACAAGTGATTTTTCAGTGATTGATTGTGCATGTAGCACATATGAGATTCAAGTTTCCCTAACTTCATTTTTCTTCCTTGGTCTGCCCCTTTTTTGAGGTGTCTATTGTTGGGGAGGCAGGGATCCTACTGTCCTTCTTTCCTGTGAAATTTCTCCCACTCCAGATTCCATGTTGTGTGATGTCTTTGTTCCACTTCGCGCACCCTTATTTATGTTTTGAGAAGTTGCCATGGCTCGATCACTATTTAGCTTGCGCACAGTATAGAGAGCGGATTCCCAAAATGGAGAATTCGATCAATCTGGGACTACCAAAAAACTTACATACCCAACTTGAATCTAATTTCGTGAAAAAAATGGGTGTAGAAACTCTGAGATTTATAACAGATCGGACAGAAGGATGAAACATGCTAACGAACATTGAATTCATGGCAACTAGATGTTGCGAATCGAACCACAGATCTTCCATAACACATCCCTGTGTGCAAGGTATAAGCGATAAGGTTTGCAGGGTATACATGATGTGAATACCGTGATTTTTCATTCCTTCATCCCTCATGATGAACTGATAATAGCCACAGAACTTGCCAAAATGACTCCCATTAACTACTTGACTCGACCTGGGGCACGTAGAGACTAAATTTGGACAAGACCCGACTCTCTGGGAATGACATGCCCATACTATTTACATATTTTTTGACTCTGTCACCCCTTCCTGTTTCCAAGGGCCAACCGACCACTCACTGCTTTAGATTCTTTCAGTTTTACATACCTTAATTCACATGTTTGGACGCATGGGTGACAACGTGACTAAAAACCGACTCTAAATGGAAAGAAAAATGGTGGCGCTAACAGTTGGATCCAACGGGGATGCTATCCTCCCCATGAGGTAGCAAAGAACAATAGAATAGGTGCCTGACCATTGGGCCTTATTTTGACTCTTTGTCACTGTCATATGAAAAACAAAACACAACCTAAACCTATCGACGCAGCTTCTAAAGAATCAGCATAAACTTAGGGCCTTCACTTCAGGCTTCAATTTTCTGCTGACCTACTGACTCGACACAAAAAATAAAATGGCTATCTACAATGACAAATGAATTAAACAGATTTTATTTCGTCAGATAATGCTTGAGGAACCTACCATTTGCAGGCCCCCAACCAAGGCATTCTCCATTTAATCCTTCTAGGAAATAAGGATTGTTCCCGCAATACGTGTTGATTTTGAATGGACCTGTCCAAAGGTGGTCGAACTTTCCTTGATTCCATTTATCTTCATTCCTCGCGTCCCATCTCAACACCATCTCCCCTATCTAAAAATATTTCTTCTTAGAACACTTGTCGAAGGATTTCTTCATCCTCCATGATGGAGCTGTGATTGATTATACATCTATTCCCTCACCTGTTGTCTGTGAATTAGCTGATTTTTTCTCCTTTGTGCATCATTTGGCTCGGTCTCCTACTCTTGCAACAAGTTTCTGATGGGTGGCCCTAGTGAGGTAGGGAAGATTTCATCTACATCGTAAATGATCTGAAAAGGCAATGTTGAGATGGACTTCTTGGTGGTAACCCGATCTTCCCACAGTGCATAGATAAGCTTTTTATGCCAAGATTTCTTACTGTCTTGTAGGAGTCTTTTGATGATCCTAGTTAGGCTCTTATTTGAGGATTCCTCTAACCCGTTTCCTTGTGGATAGTACGTCATGGAATTCCATAGAGTTATATTGTAATCCTGAACAAACTTTTCCATCCTCTTGGAATTGAATGCGACTGTGTTGTCTGTTATGGTCTTGACGGGGCATCCAAACCTCGACAAAATGTTTGTCTCCATAAATTGGAGGATGACTATGTCAGTAGCTTGCTTCATGGGGATTTCCTCTATCCATTTCGTGAAGTATTTAGTGGCCATGAGTATCCACTTGTGCTGCATGGAGGATGGTGGGTTTATTTCCCCTATGAAATTCATACCCCACTGCATGAAAGGTGCTTCGAATGAGATTGGATTTAGTGGTAGGGGTTGCAACTTTCTTCTCCCATCGAAAATATGACATTCGTGGTAGTTGGAGACCTCTTTATACATTTCAGCGAAGATTGTAGGCTAGTAGTAACCTGCCCTCAGGATTTTGTGTGCGGTGTCTCTCCAGTAGTGGTGTCCTCCACAATCACATTTGTGAAATTCTTGTATGGCCCGCTTCACATCAATTTCTAGCAAACATCTCAACAATATTCCCCCAGGGTCTTTCGAGTAGAGTGAGTTGTCCAGGATGCAGAACTTAACCTCTTTAAGCTTGAGAAATATGGCATTAGTCTTACTTACACCCCGGGGGGGCTAGATATTCTCCAGAACATAGATGATGTTTGCATACCACGACATACTGATACCTGTGTATTCATTTCTTCTTGAGGACATTCTGATAGATCAACAATGAAATTCATTCCCACAATGTCACAATCTGACTGCTCCATTAACTTCGCAAGGACTTGACCCTTGATCAGTTTTGTAGGCTTGATCTCGAAATCGTATTCAAGCATGGGTGCTATCCACTTGCCTCTTCTCCCCTCAGGGTCAGGTTGAGTCAGGATATCCTTTATCGAGTTGTTGGGCACATAAGCAATGACATGGGAGTGCAATATGTATGTCCTAAATTCTTTCAAATATTTCACTAAGGTGTATGCTTGTTTTTCCATAATGTTGTACCTTACTGGAGTGTCACGCAACGTCCCACTAAAATAGGCTATGGGTTTTTCGAATTTATTCTCGTCCTTCTGCAACAGAACACCGACAATAGTATGTGCTCAGGCGACTGAAAACAAGATGAAATCTTTCGTAAAGTCTAGACTGGCTAGCACAGGAGATTTAGTCAGCACCACCTTGACATATTCAAAATAATTCTTGTCCTCCGGGTTCCACTTGATCTTGTTTCCCTTCCTGAGCATGCAGGTTATGTACTTTATGATTTTTGCTAGGTTTGGGATGAATCTCCTCAAGAAGTTTACTTTTCCCAAGAAGGATTGCACTTCTTTTTTACTGTACAGAGTGTTGATCTTCAGGATTCCTTCAACCCTGCTGGGGTCTATCTTAATTCCTTACTGGGAGATAATGTGTCCCAACACCTTCCCTTATTCCACCCTAAAATGTGATTTCCTTGGATTGAGCGATATGTCGAACTTCCTGCACTTCTGGAAAACTTTCTTTAGGTTCTCAAGGTGTTGCTTGTTGGAGGCAGAGTATACTTTGATTTCGTCGATATAGATCACAATGAACTTGTACTTTTCATCAGAAAACATTATGTCCATTTCCCTCTGGAAAGTGGATCCAGCATTCATCAGGTCGAAAGGCATCTTATCGTACATGAACGTTCCCCATGGAGTTGTGAAAGCTATTTTTTTCTGTCGTCTGGGTGGACCATGATCTGATTATACCCTAAAAAACCATCTAGCATGGACATCTTCTAGCACCCCACCACCTTTTGAAGGATATAGTCCATTTTGGGAAGAGGGTAGTGATCCTTGAGGGACACTTTGTTTAAATTTCGGAAGTCTACACATAGTCTTAAATCATCGCTCTTCTTTCTCATGGGAACCAAATTAGCTACCCATTTAGAGAAACACAAAGAAACAATAATCTTAGCGTAGAAAAGCTTCTTTATCTCTTTTTTGATCAGCGGTAGTAACAGGGGATTTATTCGTCTCAACTTTTGTTTAAAATGTTTATGATCTTCTTTGAGAGGGATAACATGTTCGATTACTTTAGTGTCATACACCATCAAATCATCATAGCTTCGCACGAAAACATCCAAGAAATCCTTCATGAGCTTGACGTAGTCCTGCTTGACTTCTGGACAATGCACTTTTGATAATTTGATCATTTTTTGGTTCTCCTTAGTCATGATGTTGTAGTCTTCCACGCCCTCTTCGCTTGCAGTGATCTTGGGATTTTTAGCCACATCATTTTCGCCAAAGAGCTTCTCCAGCGGCACTAAACCCTTTGGAATGATGTTATTTTTCAGTTGTATTATGTCCCTTCCCACGATCTGGTTCTAGAAAGGGTCATCATTACCATGTGCATCTACACTCCCATCTTCGTTGCAGCAACATTCATTGTCAATGTTTGTATTAGTGAACTCGTCACTCATCTAGAGAAATCTTTCTACTTTCTTGTCGTCCTCAAACACCTGTCAGTATTTGATATTATCAGGCACTGTCGGCCTGTGTTTGACTTGAATCTCATATTTTTTGTTTGGGAAGATGGGAATTTTGAAAACCGAGGCCGAGGTGGCCAATGCATCGACAATCTGATTTTCCTCCCTTGGGATAACAGATATGTCATACTCCGAAAATTCCTCGAGGAGGTCCAGCACCAAGTTCCTGTATGCTCTCATCCTGGGGTGATTTATCTAATATAATCCTTTAACCTAGTTTATACCCAGTTCAGAGTCTCTACGCATTGTTATCCTCTTTGCACCTAATTATTTCAACACCTTCAGGCCCAAAATCAATGCTTCATACTCGGCCATGTTGTTTGTTCATTTGAATGCAAGCTTGTATGAGTGCAAATTTGTACTCATTTTAGGGGGAATTACCCACACGTCGACCCCAACCCATTCTTTTTTGACTGCACCTTCGAAATTCATGTTCCACATCTCGTTTTATGCGTAGTCTTTTGGGTCAGCGCACTCTGTTGTTTCCTGTGCATTTTCTTCATCAGTTGTCATGATGGTTGTCGACTCTTCCTCTTCAAAACTTAGGTCATTGTAGAATACGGAAGAACCAAATTCAGTTTCGATGGAGTATATGGTGTGTTTGTTTGCCTTCATCTTGCTTCTCACCATATATTTCAGCATCACTTCCTTGTATAACCGTCTATCCTAGCCAAAGATAGGAATGGTGGCGTATGACATGTCCATATGCAGGGTCCCCTTTAACTTCGCAGCCCATGATCTGGACAACATCATGCCAATCTTAGGGGGTATGTCTGCCATGACCACGTCCATAACCATGTTCTTTGAAGGGATTTGGGCCAATGACATGACTAAGTCCTTAATGAGACCCAAACACTCGACTTTCTGTGAATCGAAAGAGACAAGGTCCTTGTATGACCTGGTGATATACAAACCCAATTCATCCATGATCAACTTTGGCATGAGTTTGTGTGACACACCTGAATCAAGCATGGCGTTATGTAGGGTCATGTCATGAAATTTCATACTGACGTAGAATGGAGGGACGTTCTCCGTATTTCTTGTCTCCTCAACGCACAGACCAAACAGAATAGCAGGGTGATCATCTTGGACATTCAAAGTATCGGGGGTCCCTCCCATCTTCAACATTTTAATAATTTTCTCTGGGTACTCACCTTTTCTAATAATCTCGTTGAAAGGGACATATATTTTGATTTTATCCATTTCATGCTCAAAGTTAAAAGGGGGATAAAATTTCTCTACCTCTTTTCAACTCGCTTCTAAGCTTGCTTTTGGAGTTTTCTTTGGAGCCTCCTCTTTCAACTTTGCCTTCTTCGTCGCATCCTTGGTCACGGTGTCCTTCCTCGGTCAACTTGTGGAAGGGGTATCTATCAAGGGTTTCCTTATGGGATTAGTCTACTAAGGCTCGGTGGATGCTTCCTTTCTCCTGAGGTTATATTTCCTTTGAAACTGCATGATGGAATTCTGATAACCCTTTCTAAACTCTTCCATCTCCCAGGCCAAACTGTCATCGGTTTCCCCAATTCATGCATCATTTGTCTCTAGCATAACATCGTCGTTTCTGCTCATGTACCGATCATGTTCTCTCTTTCTCAAAAACACATGCGGTTTCTTTTCATCGCAACAGTGTATTTCATCCTCGAACATTTGGTCAAAGTCCTCATCTGCGTAGTTGTTCTGGAACGAAGGCCTTATCTGAGGGTCGAGTTGATATCTCTGCTCCATTTGTTCCCTCTGTCTGATCTGAGGAACTTGACCACTCCTGAGGTTCTGATTCCTGGGATGGGGGTCATGTTGTTCTCAGGAAATGGGTCAGTTTCCCACAAACATTCTCTCCATCATCTTCTCTATATTCCTCATCATCAAGTCAAACTTGTTGTCCGAGGACCGAGACGTTGATGGCTACGCGTCTCCCTGGGGATTCTTATCGCCTCTTTTGAACCTCTGTTTGATCTTCCCCAACGCCATCATATTTACTTTGACCTCTATTGCATTGCTCATTATTTTGTCTAGACTCACTGATATTCTTTCTCTCAACAGCAAGGCAAAATCGTTGTCAAAAGAGTCGACGTATCACAACTGCGCAACCCCAGGAGGTGGCTAGAATTCTGCAGGAATCGAGTTATATACCTTCATGAAGTGGGCTAATAATTTTTGCATTGTCTCCTCCAACGCCTTCTTCATGTTATTGTACTGCATTAACAACTCCAAGGGGTTCTTATTATCTCCCCATCTAGTAATGAAGTTTGTTTCGAGTGTAGCGAAATCTTGAATACTTGTTGGTCGGAGGGCTTTGAACCACTTCCTCACCTTCCCTGCAAAACTCTCCGTGAACAATCTCATTTTCACGTCTGCATATTCTACCTCATCTAAATCGACAAAATCATTGAATCTATATGCTTCTGGCTGAAATGTTCCCTTCAGCATCATAGAGATTAATTCTCTGGCTGTAATTCTAGGGCAAGTCATGCAGTTGGGATAGCAGAATGAGGGGGGTGAATCTAGAAGCCATGGCTCTAGGGGGGTTGGGGTTTTGAGGGATATTGTTAGACACTAGGGCTTAGAATCTCTTCTGGTCGAAAAATATCTCATCCAAGCTGGTTTCCGACTTAGACCTGAACAAGGTTTGCTCGAAAAAAAATTCAAACTCAACATCATCAATGTTTTGTGCACCGTCTTTGGGTAAGGACAAGATTCTATCCAGGTAATAGAAAAGGTCCGATGCTTTCTCTCTAGTCCTACACAAAATTTTCTCGGGGTCATACACAGGCTCTATAGGGTTTGGGTCAGGATTCTCTTTGGTATAAATCATGTTTGGAGCCAGGGTTCCTAAACTATGCTACTTGATGCTACTAGTCCTTTTGGACTAGAGTCACCATGGTAAAGGTTTCAACCGGTACAAATGTTTGTCCCTATGTTACCCTCAAGGATCAAACTACAACGTTAGTCATTCTCCCAAGGAATATCTATTCAATTTCATTCCCGACAGCAATGCCAGAATGTTAGCACTCTGTAACTCTATTTGGTTGATAAACAAACGACGAAGGTAAATTTTTCAACCAACTTTGAGACTCGAAACTAGCGTTTCAGATCTGGAGAGGGATCTCTCAGGAGGCGCAATATCCACGTGAGATATGGATTTTAAAATAGTGGCTAGATTTAACACCTTTGATATAATGGGTTCTGGTTATATTGACACAAGAAAATAAGACTTGGTATATGGATTCAATTCGAGGAAACAACATAAAGAAATGACTCGGTGACTAAACCTTGAGAGGATAAAGGCTAGGCGAGAAATAGTATTCAGTGAAAAATAGTAATGTGTGGTGAGGAAAAATACAGGAAGCAACTCGGAGCATCGTTGCGGGTGAATTCGAAGTTAACTTTTAGAAGAAAAATGTTTTTTCTAAATGGCGTGAACAAGGGGCACTGCATGGTGAATCCATAGGTTCGAGAATTCGTTCCAAATTAGACAGAAAAAGATGTGAGTAAAGATAACAAGAAGAACGTACATAAAAATGGAAAACAATACATCCAACTGGTACAACTAAAATATTTTCGTCAAAGTTACAGGACTTTTTGCATTAAGTTTTTGTCGAACTCAAATCACATACAATAGATATTGCCTATACCAATTTTTCCAACCAACCTGGCTTACATCGAAAATATAAAATATATAAACGAGGGTGCCTCTTGGGATACCCTCCTATTCTAACTGTTATCTCTACAAAATAGGGAACTGATTGTTCTGCGTTACAAAAAATATTCGCATGACATTTTCCAAAAATAGACATAAGACACATCTGGCTAAATCATGATCACTATAATCTGCCATGGAGATTCAATTGTTGATTAGGTATCTGGGTGGACAAGTGTCTGCCAGGCTCCCACTGTCTGGTGTAACGGCTTTGATTTTTCTACAGCGTGCTCATTTTTCAAGGGGAAGTGTGCACAGCAAGTGGCTGTAAACAATCACAGCCATTATCAAAATGGAAAAATGTCTTAGGCGATGTCTCCTTCAAAATTGTCAAGATTTGCCTTTTTTTGCGAATACAGGAACGACTCGGCTAATCTTGTTTGTTCTTTTCGCTGGCAAGGACTGCATGGGCTATCTCTTTGTTCACTTCGCATTCTCTAGAGTGTTTGGCATACCTCTCTTTCGATAGCCACTGAGCTTCATGTAGTTGTACAATCGTATCCTATGCCTCTCTGAGTTGTCTTTTGAGCCATGTCACGTTACCTTCGCAGCCTTATGTTGTTGATGCTCCAGTGGTATTTGTCACCAGTTGTTGTCTCAGCTCCCTATTTTCTTGGTACAGTTTTGCGATGGCTAGCTTCGCTTGCTTCAGATGATGAGATGTCTCTTGATCAATCGTACCTGTGGCATCCATCCTTCTTGTTCTTCTCCCACTTTCTCAGCTGGTACATTCCAAAGGTTCCAGGCAGACAATGCGCACAAGTGATTTTTCAACGATCTATTGTGCATGTGGCACATCTGAGATTCGATTTTCCCCAGCTTCCTTGTTCTTCCTTGGTCTCCCCCTTCTCCGAGGTGTCCTTTGTTGGGGAGGCAAGGCTCCTACTATCCTTATTTCCTACGCATTTTCTCCCACTCCAGATTTTGCACTATGTGATGGCATCGTTCCACTTCATGCACCCTTATTTATGTTTCAAGAAGTCACCATGGCGCGACCAGTATCTATCATGCGCACAGTATAGCGGGCAGATGCCCAAAATGGAGAATTCAATCAACCTGGGACTATGAGAAAAATTACAGACCCATCCTGAATCTAATTTCACGAACAAAATGGCTATAGAAACTCTGGGATTTATAACGAATCAGACATAAGGAAGAAACGTGCTAAGGAACACTAAATTCATGGCGACTAGATGTTGTGAATCAAACAACGGATCTTCCATAACACATCCCTGCGTGCAAGGTACGAGCAATAAGGATTACAGGGAATACGTGATGCGAACGCCATGATTTTTCATTTATGCGGCCCTCATGATGAACTTATAATAGCCACAACACTTATCGAAACGACTCCCATTAACTACTTGACTCGACCTGGGGCACGTAGAGACTAAATTTTGACAGGACCCGACTCTCTGGGAACGACATGCCTGTACTATTTACGTATGTTTTGACTCTGACACCCCTTCCCATTTCCAAGGGCCAACCAACCACTCACTGGTTTAGACTCTTTCATTTTTACATACCTGACTTCACATGTTTGGATGCATGGGTTACAACGTGACTAAAAGCTGACTCTAAATGGAAATAAAAATGGCAACGCTAACACATACCATGCCTTTCCTTTCCATGACATTCCATGCAATGCATTGCATTTCCTTGCATTTCCATGACATTCCATGCATTTCCATACCTTTCCTTTCCTTACTATTCCATTCCATTCCATGATGTGCCATGCCTTTCCTTTCCATGTCATTCCTTGTATTTCCATTCCATGCCATGTCATGCCTTGCATTGCCTTGCCTTTCCATACCATGCCTTGCCTTTCCAAGCCATGCCTTGACTTTCCATGCCATTTCATTCCTTGACTTTCCTTTTCATGTCATGCCTTGCATTGCCTTGACTTTCCATGCCATGCCATGACATGAAATGAAATGTCTTTCCTTGCCTTGCCTTACCTTGCCAATTTCATGCCATGTGTTGCCTTGCCATGTCCTCTCATTCCATGTCATCCCTTTCCTTTCCATTGAATTCCTTGCCTTACATTGTCTTGCCTTTACATGCCATGTCATTCCTTGAATTTCCATGCCACGCCTTTCCTTTCCATGCCATGTCATTTCTTGAATTTCCATGCCATTCCATGCTATGCCTTTCCTTTCTATTCCACGCCTTTCCATGCCATGTCATGCCATACAATTCCTTTCCTTTCTTTACATTTCCATGTTGTGTCATCCATTGCCTTTCCATGCCATGCATTTCTTTTCATTTCCTTTCCTTTCCATGTCATGTCATACCTGGAATTTCTATGCCATGTCATTCCATCCCTTTCCTTTCCATTCCATGACATGCCTTTCCTTGTCATGCCATGCCATGCCTTTCCTTTCCATGCCTTTCCATTCCATTCCATGCCATTCCTTTCCTTCCCATGCCATGCCATGTATTTCCTTGTCCTTCCATGTCATTCCTTACCTTGCCATGCCATGCCATTCCTTGCCTTTCCATGCCCTGTCATGCCTTTCCATTACATTCCATGCCTTGACTTTCCATGACATGCCTTCCCTTTCCATCCCATGCCATGCCATGCCTTGTAATACCTTGAATTTCCATGTCATTCCATGCCTTTCCATGCCATGCCATGTCATACCATGCCATGCCTTCCATTTCTATCCCATGCCATTCCATGCCATGCCATGTCATTCCTTGCATTAACTTGACATTCCATGTCATCCCTTTCCTTTCCATGTCATGTCTTACCTTTCCATGCTATTGCTTTCCATGCCTTACCTTTCCATGCCATGCCATGTCTTGCCTTGTCATGTCATGCCTTTCTTTTCCATGTCATGCCATGAATTTCCTTGAATGTCCTTGCCATGCCATTCCATGCCATTCCTTGCCTTTTCATGTCATGTCATGTCATTCCTTTCCTTGCAATAGAATTCCATGCCATGCCATTCCATGCAATGTCATGCCTAGCCTTACCATGCCATTCCTTCCCTTTCCATGCCATGACATTTCATGCATTTCATTGCCTTGATTTTCAATGCCATGCCTTACCTTGCAATGTCATGCCTTTCCTTGCCATGCCATGCCTTTCCATGTCATGCCTTCTCATGCCTTGCATTTCCATGTCATCCCTTGTCATGCCTTGTGTTATCTTTCCATGCCATGCCTTACCTTTATATGCCTTGCATTTTCATGCCATGTCATGCCATGCCTTGTCTTTCCTTACCATGCCATGACTTTCCATGTCATGTCATGTCATGTCTATCTTTACAAGGTGTTAAATTGTCAAACATATGTAATAAGAAGTAAGAAAAACCCTAGTTCTATATATCCTCCAACAAACACCTTTTTCAGGACTTGAAATGACAGAGGAGGGGCTCCACTAGCTGAAACCCAATTCCTTAGTTCCAATGAAACCAACGGTTCATCGATATGAGTCTCGGTTTGAGTTTTATCTCGAGTTTCAACTCGCATCCTCAATTGATTTAGGTACATGTTGGCAATTTGGTATGGGGGCATAAAATCCAAACTGAGTAGCATAATGGAAATTTGTAAGCTCCCTCACATATGTTTGGCCAATACCCACGTGGAAACAGTAAACAAAATCACCTGACATAGTGTTCTTGAAAATTGACCTCTTGTTCAAAAATTGCACTATGCCTCATTGAGAAAAACCCTAGTTCTGGAGGTCCTCTAAAAAACACTTTTCCAAGCAACGGAATGAAAGAAGAGGGGTCTCACTAGATGAAAACAAGTGCCCCGGATCCAATGCAACCAACGATTCATCTATCTGATTATTTCTTTGAGTTTTATCGTGAGTTGAAACTCACCTCCTCAATCCGTTTAGGGACATGTTGGAAATTTGGTTTGGGGGCATAAAATATAAGACGAAAAACATAACAAAGTGTCATAAGCTCATGCATGTCTGTTTGGAAAAGGCCCATGTGACCACACTACCCACAATATCCTGACATATTTTTCTTGAAAATTGAACTCTTGTTAAGAAATTGCACTATGCCTCATTAAGAAAAACCCTAGTCCGATGATCCTAAAAAAAACTCTTTTACAGGAAATGAATTAATAGTGGAGAGGCCCCACTAGATGAAACCCAGTGCCCCAGATCTAGTGCAACAAATAGTTCGCCCATCTGAGTCTCATTTTGATTTTTATCGTGAGTTGCAACTCACCTCCTCAAGCCATTCAGGGAAATGTTGGCAATTTGATCTCGAGGCATAAAATTCAAAATCAGTCACATAACAGAGTTTCATAAGCTCTCCCATGTCTATTTTTCCAAGGTCCATGCCACCATGCTACCCATAATTTCCTGACATAGTTTTCTTGAAAATCGACTTCTTGTTCAGAAATTGCATTATGCCTCATTGAGCAAAACCCTGGTCTCGATGATCCTCCAACTAATAATTTTACAAGCAATAGAATTATAGTGGAGGGGCCCACTAGTTGAAACTCATTGTCTTGGATCCACTGATCCAGAAATTTTATCCATCTGAGTCTCGATTTGAGTTTTATCATGAGTTGCAACTTGTTGTTGGTTGTGCAGCCTGATTATCTTCCTGATTTGGAGGTTTTTTACTTTCAGCCATGTTTATACCCCATGAAGTATTTACACCCCATAAGTATGTACACTCTTCCATGTGGGGGAGTGCAGAGGGCGGGTACTCTTCCTTGTAAATGTATATTGTAATTTCATTGTAAATCTAGACCATTCATTATAAGATCACAGATCTAACAATAGAGATTATGTTAGGGTTTTTTTCCCTAGAAGGCAACCCTCTTTTATGAGGGAAAAGTATTACGGCTATGGTTGATGGCGAATATTGTATTCTGAGATAGGATATTGTGAGAGAAAGAAGAGGAAGTTACAACAGGTTTGATGTAGGTTGTATCCCTTCATATGTTGGATAATAATAAAGGAAGCACCTGGAAATTTCTCTGGTGGATGTATCCCACACTGGGTGAACCATGTAAATCTGTGTCTCTATTGTATTGTGTATCTTCTTTGTTTTCTTTCTGCATTTGTTTTATTTTATTGCTCCACGGTCCTGTTTTTCTAACACTTGCCTCCTTAATCCATTCAGGGACATGTTGGCAATTTGGTATGGGGCATAAAATCCAAACTAAGTAGCATAACGTAGTTCCATAAGCTCTCACATGTTTGCTTGGCCAAGGCCCACGTGACCATGCTACCCACAATCACCTAGCACAATGTTCTTGAAAATCGACCTCTTGTTCAAAAAATGCAATATGCCTCATTGAGAAAAACCCTAGTACCAATGATACTCCAACAAACACTTTCATGGGAAACAAAATGATAGTATAGGGGTGCCATTAGTTGAAACTCAACACCTCAGATCCAATACAACTTACGGTTTATCCATCTGAGTCCTAATTTGAGTTGTATCATGATTTGAAACTCACCTCCTCGAGCCATTCAGGAACATGTTGGAAATTTGGTCTGGAAAGCATAATAGAGTTCTATAATCTCCCACACATTTGTTTGGCCAAGGCCCACGTGACCATGCTACCCAAAATATCCTAGCATAGTGTTCTTGAAAATAAACCTCTTATTTAGGAATTGCATTATGCCTCATTGAGGAAAACCCTAGTTACATAGATCCTCCATCAAACACTTTTTCAGGAAATGGAATGACAATAGAGGCCCCCCACTAGTTTAAACTTGGTGCCTCTAATTCATGCAACCGACGATTCATCCATATGATTCTCAGTTAGATTTTTATCACGCGTTACAACTCCCATCCTCAAGTCATTCATGGACATGTTGGAAATTTGTTCAGGGGGCATAAAATCCAAATTGAGCATCATAACATAATTTTGTAATCTCATGTGAATTTTTTTGTCCAAGGCCCACATGACCACACTGCACAAAATTTCCTGGCATAGTGTTCTTGAAAATCCACCTCTTGTTTAGGAATTTGACTATGCCTCATTGAGAAAATCCCTAGTCTCGGTGATCATCCAAAAAAAACTTTTTCAAGCAATAGAATGACAGGGAAGGGGCCCCACTAGCTGAAACCCAATGACTCGATCCAATGCATTTGCCATTTTTTCCATCTAAGTCTCAATTTGAGTTTTATTGTGAGTTTCAACTCAGCTCCTCAATCCATTCAAGGATAGGTTATGTTAACGCTCTATAAATTTCCTAGAGGTTGTCAGAAAAGAAGAAATCTATGGGAGGTAACTTTATCCAACCACTTCGAAGATGGGATCTATCCCTACAAGCTTCAGAGAGGGATCTCTTTGTATGATTTAGATATGTTTCAAATTTAAAATATTAGGCTAGGTAAATAAAATATGTTGGTTTTGTTTGTTGTAGTTTTCGTTGGGTTGGCTGAGAGATCTTTACACATCCATTGGGCTATGGGGTCTGTATCATGAAATAAAATCTAAACCAAAAAATAAAGAAACTTTTCATAGGAAAAGATAATGCAGTCGTTGGATTCTTTTAGCAGCATAAATGAGGAATAGCAAAAAAAGGCGAGAATGTCAATTACAACAAGGAAGCAGTTAAGAATTTATTTATCGTAAAATGAGAATATACAACACTAAAATATTTAAAGTCATAAATAGGGTATACAAAGATAAATCCTGCAACACTTGGTACTTTCAAAGATTAGATTTAGAAAACAGTGTGATAACTAAGCGAGAATAACATTTAACTTAGAAAAGAAAACATCATTAATGAGTACACGCAAGAATCCTATGAAAATGCCTCTTTGTATTAATGGAAGATCTCTTGAAAATATTACAGTCTGGTAGCTCTCAGTACATAAAGATCAACCCTCAATACTTCTAAAAGGGAAGTATTTATAACCCAAAATTACAAACGATCATGTCATTAAAGATCAGGATGTGGTAAATCTATTTTTAGCTTAACTAACTTAACAAATTACAAATTCTAGGAAACTGTTTGATGATGTGTTGAAACTTCATGTTGTTTTCTAGGTGAACCATTGGTGAGGCCTTTACATGACCTCATCTGACTAGATAGCTAACTGGGATGGGATAACTCATCAACTACTCGATCAGGTTGCAAAGATCTTCCCATCGAAGATGACTGGGAACGCTGACTTTGAGTAACCTTTGGTAGAATTCATCCATCTCTGTGTACTTGGAAAAATTAGGCTTGATGATGAATATGTACTGAATCTCATGTTGTGTGATGATGTCCAACAGTAGCACATTTAGGAATGCCTTCCCAATGATACTGCCCTGAATTCCTGAAAACTTTGAACTATCCTTAGCCACATCGACTAGTCTCTTTTTGTAATTGGGGAGCATCATCAATTTGTCATTTATCACCTTCAAACCAGGAAGACCTTTCTTCTGTAGAGATTTGATCTTGCTGAAAAAACTTTGTACCCCTAGGTCCATAGCCTGAACCTTTTCTTCCAGCTGTAGCATCAGTCCTCTCTTGGTCAAGACTCTCTTGTCCTCAAGGATGGTCTCTGTTCTATCCTCAATTCTCAGCTCTTCCTGCTCCTCTCTAGTTTTAGAATTCAGGAATTTGATAATTTCATTAGCCTCTATGGGCATCTCTTCCAATTCTGATCTAATCTTCTCGATGGCTTGTTTACTTCTCTATACCAATTCATTTTTCTCAAACATAATCTGTATCATTGGCCATATTTCATTCATATACTTGGTAATGTTTGTCTAGACACTTTCTTTGACTTTGGCTAGTGTTTTTCCTGCCACTGTTTGCTTCTGAAGCTGTTATAACTCTTGTTTGAGCTGGTCTAACACTTGTTTTTCTTTGGAGTAGCTGGTTTGGTAAGAATATTTGAGTTCCTGAAGGTTCTCAATATCCTTTTTGAGCATGCTAATCTCTGTCTCCTGCAAATTCATCTCTTCCATAGATTTAGCCAATTCAACCGTCTTTTCCAGAGACGTTAGTGGACTTGTCGATGGAACTTATGCTAGTGACGTTGTGCTCACTCCTGAGAGTAGAACTGCACTCAATGCAATGACTTCCATGGGTTTTGACTATTCTTTCTCTTTCACTAGCTTCTCCATTTCAGCTTCCATTTCCTTCAATTGTGCATTCTGCTCCATGATCAACTTAAGCATCTCATCTTTTTCTCCCTCTGTCTCCGCTATTTCCTTTGCCTGCAAGTCTACTATTGGTGGTAGCTTCAATTGTTTCCTCAAAGACGTTATGTTGGAATTTTTCTTCTTGATCATCTCCTTGACTGCTTTCACATTCGAGGGATCATACCCGATCTTGAGGACCAGTTCCTCCAACGTCTTAATCTTGTTATCCTTGGCAAAGGATGATATTTTCTCCAACTTCAACTGCGTCTAGACGTTATTCAGAGACACTTGTAACCTGGAGGTAGTAGTGGAAGCGTGTGCCAACGTGGAGAAAAATATTTCTCTAGTTTGCCTGTGCAGATCCATTTGATCAGCTGGATGCACGTCCTTAGTCTGGAATTCAAAAGTTGCCCTTTTGTAATCGGTGATTACCTTTGGGTCTGGCACCTGTGCTTGGAGAAATGCCATGTGCATTCTTCCCTTCTCAGTGTCGAATGCCAATAGCAGCCTATGTTGTGCAGTCGGCATCTGCTTCCAGAATTGGGAATATGTGCTTCTAGTTAGAGTCTGATTCTTTTTCTTGATCAAATCGTATTTCTCAAAGATACTCAGCTTTGGTCCTGTCTTGCCTAGGTGGTTGATTAGTGGAGTATATGTAGGCATATTTGGTAATACTGAGGTTATGATATTCTTGCTACTTGTCCTGAGGAGCGATCGATCAACCTTCGTCATTGTAGTGGATGGAATCACCTTTTCTCCAGTCGAGTCAGGAGCTAGACTGGCTTTTAGCTTCTTGGTATGTAGTCGAAATTCTTCAGATGATACTTCAGTGACAGGAGGTGACAAATCCTGCCTAGGCCTTTTCTCCTTTGGAGCCTATGGTGTGGTCGTCTATGATACAGTGACCAGGAGGTCCTGTTGTTCTGTCTCAACCAAAGTATTTGGCTCCCATTCTGTCTGGTTGGCAAATTTTTCTACCTCAGGCCTAGATATGTGAACATAAGGGATATTCTTATTTTTTATCCTCATCTCGGATATTATCCCGCACGGATCATAGTTCCATGTGAAACTAACAAAGAATTTCATTTCTCTTAACAGTCTGTCTGCTTCCTCCTCGGTGCCTCAACTGTTGCAGATGAAAGACCCAATCTTCCCTTTGATTCTGAGTTGTTGCTTCTTCTTTAAAGACACAAAATATATATCGTCTGATTTTATCATTTTCCTTATGTATTCTAGGGAAAAAATTTTGATAGGTAAGTACCTGGGTAGTTTATATGGGGCCAACTCGCACCCATAGACTCTGATATCAGTGTGATTTTGGTACAGGTACCAATCACTAGTCTTTGTATGGTCTGAGAGATGTAGGATCCTCTAAACTTCATCATTAATTCTGGGTTCAGGTCTGTCGCTGAGCATACTCACCACTGGGTGGTAGAACTACTCGATGAACTACTTGAAACTGAATTTTGTGGAGTTATGTCTAAGCAGAGAAGTCCATTCGGTTACTTCCTGGGGTCTACCATCTTCGTCCATCTTCTGCATAGAAAAAGCAAATTTGTCCGCTTGGAAGAAAACGAATAGGTATGCCAGTATTGAAGAATACCAGAACATGCCTTTTGTGGTGAAATTTATGAACTGCTCGTGAATGGTGTCCAACAGGAATGTACTAAAGTCGAACTGTGTAGTGGGTTTCTCAACGGTGGAGAAAATAGACAGAAATCCCAAAATGGGTTCATCTACCCATTGATCTAAAAAATAACCAAGCAAGGTGCATAGCGACGTGATAACCTAGTTTCCTTTAGTTGAGAACATGGAGGAAGGATAAGGGGTGTTTGTAGTGGGGAGTTGAGCGGATTATGGAAGAAAAAGATCAAAAATCTAAGCTCTTTGAGGAAATGACAACTTCTGGTATAGCTCTGTGATGATCTCGAGGTTAAAAGGTGAGGCAGAGTCATCTCGGGATATTTGCATCATTTGGTCGAGGGTTTCTGGCATGATGAGGAAAATAATTTCCCTGGATGAGGACAGAATGGTTCTTTGCTTGGGGATATAGTGGGCTTGGCACTTGAGGGCGAATTCTGGGAAGTGGTGAATCTAGGGGAAAGGATACAAGGGTAGGTTGGACTCCAAGAGTCCAATTTCGTCACTCTGGTCCAGAAAGACTTATTTAAGCCATGAATGTAGGTCTACGAAGTCAAAATCTCATTTTGTGTCTGTGATTAAGTAGTCTTTGTCGGCCAGAGGAATCCTGTCGAGGTCGACAAGAGGCAGGAGAAACAGATTCTACTCACCTTCTGTTCATTTTGACTTTGACACCATTATTGTAACAATACCTACAAATAAAACAAAACTTAGTGGGGACGACTGTAGATGTGGGCGACTAACTATAATGGAGAGGAAAGCGAGGTAAATTCTCTGGTGCAATGAGTGGGTAAATGCTGAAGGAATGAAGGGTGAGGGTAGTTTTGAGTAAACGGGAATATGTTGGGCGCGGGAGATAGGTCAGCTGGTTAACGAATAATTTAGCCAGTAATAAATGGCCAACGGGTCATTTGGAACGTGAGATGGTAGGTGAAAATGACTAAATCATACTGATGAGTGACATGGTGGTTATCGATTGGGGAAAAAAACCGTGGTGAAGGGACTTTCCACGAGTGAACGAGGCAGAAGGACTAACAGAGTTACAGGATGTGACTCTTATGGAAAAGGTGGATAATGACATCATGAGGTGACGAGGTATGTCAGACAGTAATAGGCAGTGGGATTCGGGACCAATAGATTCATGCCACATATAGATAGGGGGCCCGCCAGAGTAAAATTCCATTCCGGAACCCCCCCCACCATTAAAGGTAGATCAGTCGGGGGGGTCTGAAAAATACCTTGAGACATTGATCTGCGCGCTTTCCTTTCGATCACAGATCTGTGCATGATCTTTAACACACATTCCAGACCCCCCCCCCCCTCCATTAAAGGTAGAATGGATGGGGGGGTCTGGAATCCAATATAGACCGTAGATCTAGGCGCTGAAACTTGGGTCGTCCAGATGCGCACATACATTATCTGCGATTTTGGACCCCCCCTCCCACTGCTAAAGGTAGAACAGTCGGGGGGGTCTGGAAAGACTTTTCCACCGTAGATCTGTGTGTGAACATCTGATTCGTTGATACATGAGCAGTGCATAAATGCGAGCGCAAAATAATATTCGCCCAGAGAACTTAGGATAAGTGCATATCGTGGGTTTTCCCAAGCTTTCACATGTTTATATCACCAAGGGGTTAGACAACTAACCTTTTAAGCGTCCAAGACATGGTCCAACATTGATCATCGAGCTAGTTTTATTGAAATAAAGCAAACTACCCTATGTTCAAACCTAATTTCCTATGACAATTAGCCCAGATTAAACTGTTGGACTAAGAAATTACTCTATCCTGGGGCTATCTGACCAAGATTAGGCAGTCTGGCCAGATGTATTCACTAACTAACCTAGATTACTTGGCTAAGATTAAACAATTTAGCCAAGATTATTCACTATTCCTATCAACATCAATTTAAAAGAACTTGGCCATGCTTGAAAGGTATGGACCAAGTCTCTTGTTATTACATGGGGCTCTATTGAATTTCTTTTATGCCCTCTTTTATTCTTTTTCTTTCTTTTTCTTTTTCTTTCTTTTCTTTTTCTTTTTCTTTTTCTTTTTTCTTTATTTTTTCAAATTATTTGCAGAATGAAAAATCATTTGACAAACAAAAACACTAAAGAGATAAAATTTCAGTCACCAGTTGATCCTATAAATTATAGGGTTATAACAGCGGCTCCACCTGGGGATGGTACTCTCCTTGTGAAGTGCCAAGAATCCTGATTCCTGATGTTCTGGAACTTTCTCCATAGTTGCCTTTGTTTCTTGATTGGTTTTATTTCAAAAAACTGGAAGACAATGGTCAGTGGCTTAGGGCCTTCTCTTCGGGCTTCAACCATCTGACCAAAGTTATTCACTTAGAAATTCGCAATCAAAATGAAAATGGTTTGTACAATGGAAGTGTGACTTCAGGTCCCTACTAAGGTGGTGAATAATGCTTCAGCATTCTTCCATTTACAGGTCCTCCTGGCAGATCTGTCCCATCACTATTGTTGAGCAAGGAGGCGTTATTCCCTCTGAATGCTTGAATCATGTATGGTCCCTTCCACAGACTATCGAATTTTCCATGCTTTCCCTTGTCTTCATTTCGGGAATACCATCTCAGCACCAAATCTCCTAGCTCAAAATCATCCTCCTTGGTTCTTTTGTAAAAATCTTCTTAATGCTTTCTTGGACTACTTTAGTCTTGTTGTATACTTCTTCCCTTGACTGCTGCAAATGGATCATCTGGTTGATCCTTCTTTGAGAGTCGTTTGGCTCGTCTTGCATATCTTGCAGCAATTTCATGACATGAACTCCTAAGGAAGTGGGAAAGACTACTTTTTTGCCATAGACCAGCTGATATGGTGACATACCAATTGACTTTTTGGTGGTCAGTGTGTCGGCCCATAGTGCGAAAACCAACTTGTTATGCCACAACTTTTTGTTTTCTTGCAAAGTTTTCTTGATAATGTTTACCAGGGTTTTATTTGATGATTCTACCAGCCCATTTCCATGAGGGTAGTAAGCTGTGGAATGAACCAAACCAATATGATATTGGTTGCAGAAATCTATGAGTTTCTTAGATCGAAAAGAAGTTGCATTGTCAGTTATAATTTTTCTAGGACATCCAAAATGGGACAAGATATTATTTTCAAGAAATTTAATAATGACAGAGTCAGTGGCTTGCCTACTTGGTACTGCTTCGATCCATTTTGTAAAATAATCCATGGCAGCAAGAATCCACCTGTGCTGCCCCGAAGAGGGTGGATGTATTTCTTCAATGAAGTCTAATCCCCATTGCTGAAGAGGGGCTTCAATGGAGATTGGTTTCAGGGGTACAGGAAGAAGTTTCCTTTTTCCTTCGAACAACTGACATTTATGACACGAAGTCACTTTATGATGCACATCAATGAATAGAGTTGGCCAATAGAATCTAGCTCTGAGTATTTTGTTGGTTGTGGTCTTCCAACTCAGATGGCCACCACAGTCTCCTGCATGAAAATCCTGCAGTACTTTGTCAGCTTCATCGTTCAATAGACAATTTAACAAAATACCTCCAGGATCTTTCCAATACAGATTGCCTTCTAGAATGAAAAATTTTAATGCTTTCAATTTCAAAAACCTAGCTTTAGTTTTGGTCAGACCAGGGAGAGCTTGTAAATTATGCAAAACAACTATCAGGTCTGCGTACCATGGAGAGTTGTGAAATACCTCTCTCACGCTTGGAGTCGCATGCTCACCCTGTTCATCTACTGCAGCTAAGAAATTAATGTCAAGAGAATGGAAATTTGATTCAACCATTAACTTTGCTAGACCTTGACCTTTAATCAGTTTAGTAGGCTTAATCTCTATGTCATACTCTAGAATGATAGCAATCCATTTTCCTCTTCGGCTGTCAGGATTGTCCTGGGTTAAAATGTCTTTTACTACCGCATTCGGAACACATGCAATGGTGTGGGAATGGAGAATGTATACTCTAAAATATTTTATGGCTTTCACCAAGGCAAAAGCTTGTTTCTCCATTATTTTATAATTCAAAGAAGCATCTCTTAAAGCTTTACTGAAAAAGGATATGGGTTGTTCATACCCTTCACTGTTTTTCTGCAGTAATACTATTGCAATGGTATGTTCAGAGGCGAAAGAAAAAAAATAAAAATCTTTGGTGAAGTGAGAACTGATCAAGACTGGAGCCTGCGTGAGTGCGCGTTTCACTTGTTCAAAAGACTGCCTAGACCCAGTGTCCCATTTTATTTTTGTGTCCTTTTTTAACATGTTTGTGATGTTCCTGAGAAGCTCAGCCAGGTTGGGTATGAATCTTCGCAAAAAGTTTATTTTTCCGACAAAAGACTGTAACTCTTTGATATTTCTTGTGTGTTCTAATTTCTGAATGGCCTCAATTCTGCTGGGTTCTATTTTAATTCCTTCCTTAGAGATTATGTGCCCTAGCAATTTACCTTCCTCTAATCCAAAAAATCTCTTCTTAGGATTCAAAGAAATCCCAAATTTCCTGCATTTCTCAAAAACTCGTCTGAGATGTCGTAAGTGTTCATCATCAGATTGGGAAAACACAGTTATGTCGTCGAGAGAGATGACAATAATTTTTCCTAGTTCTTCCACAAAAGCGATTTCCATCGCTCTCTGGAAAGTGGCCCCAACGTTCATCAACCAGAAAGGCATTTTCACATACATGAAAGTACCCAATGGTGTTGTGAAAGCGGTTTTCTCTTGGTCATCCGGGTGAACGAGGACCTGATTATAACCCAAGAACCCATCCAGTAAAGAGATTCGACTGGATCCCACTACCCTTTGTAATATGTGGTCCATTTTTGGCAATGGGTAATTGTCCTTCAAAGAGACCTTATTCAGATTTCGAAAATCGATGCAAAGCCTGATTTCTCTAGATTTCTTTCGTGTTGGGACCAAATTTGAAACCCATTTGGAAAATCGTAACGAGACTATGATTTTAGCATCATACATTTTTTTGATTTCTTTTTCTATCAGGGGAAGTAGCTTGGGATTGATTCTCCTAAGTTTCTATCTTAAAGGTTTTTGATCTTCTTTTATTGGAATCCTATGTTGTATGATGCTGGTGTCATAAGATTTCAAGTACTCGTAACCCCAGGAAAATACATTTGAATATTCCTTGAAAATCTCAATGTATTTGAGTTTCTGCTCAGGGGGTAATTATTTGGAAAGTTTCACCATATTGGGTTTCTTTTCTGTCCCTATATTACAATCTTCTACTTCTTGACCACTGGCTTCAATTTTCGGTTTTGTAGCTACATCATTAAAATCAAATAGGTCTTCTAAAGGAACTAAAACCCTAGGTAAAACATTACTTTTTAAATGCAAAACATCAGCTTCTATCTCATCCTCACCCAACTCTCCTGAATCTATCTTATTTACACTATCATTTCCAAAATCAGTTCTTTTTACATTTTCATCTTCATTCTCTAAGTCTATGTTTGTACACTCGAAATCATTTTTACATTGTAGAAAATATTCGATTTGATCATCATTACCAAATACCTGCCAGTATCTAATGTTTTCTGGAACAATTGGTCTGCACTTCACCTCCACTGTGTATGGGTGAGTGGAATGAAAAGGTATCTTGCATGTGGTTGCTGACGTAGCTAACCCATCTGCTAAAATATTTTGTCCCCTAGGCATCACCTGCAAATCAACTTCAGTGAAACATTTAAGGGCATCCAGAACAACATTCCTATGAGCTCTAAGAAGGGGATGTTTTGTTGCATACTCACCTTTAATTTGTTTAATAATTAATTCAGAATCACCTCTTACTATAATTTGTTTGGCACCAACTTTCTTTAGAAGTTTTAGACCAAGCATCGAGGCTTCATACTCAGAAATATTGTTAGTGCATTGAAAATTTAATTTGTAAGAATGGTTTTCCAAATACCTGGATCTATGATTGTGCAACCAAACTCCTTCTCTAGCTTCTTCTTTGCTTACGGCCCCATCAAAGTCCATGCTCCAAAAATCCGCTGGCAATTCTTCAGTTATCACATTTTTCTTTCTATCTACCTCGGTGATTTCTTGGCCTTCGTCTGGACCAGATGTATCTTCTTCCAGCTGAGTGATTTGCTCTCATGTATCGTCATCGTTATATAGGATAAAGGAATCCAGGTCAGAATGTGTAGAGTACAAAGGATAGTTATGTGATTTTTTCTTGGCTGCTAACCATGTATTTCATCATTGTTTCTCTGTGTAGTCTTCTTTGTTGCCCAAAAACTGGGACAATGGCATACAACATATCCAACTGCAAAGTACCTTTCAACTTGGCCCCCCAAGACTGGGACAACAACATACCATGTTTCGGGGGAATGTCCGCAACCACAACATCCATGACCATGCTTTTTGTGGGAATCTGAACCAGGGTGATACACAGATCCTTGATCAAATCGATACATATAACTTTACTGGAGTCAAAAGAGTGTAAGTCCTTGTAAGGTCTGGTAACCTCAAGTCCCAGTTTTTCCACCACTGGTTTAGGCATCAAATTATGGGAAGCACCCGAATCTAACATAGCATTATGCAGAATCAGGTCGTGTATATTAAGGCTGATGTAAAAAGGAGAGACAACACAATTGTTGGTCTGACCATCCACTTCAGGTCCGAATAGGAGTTCAGGTTGATCATCTGTAAGGTTCACAGTATCTAAATGATTCACTGATCCAATGGTTAAGGCCTTCGTACCTATATCAGGTTCAATGCTCAGTGCTTTGATCACCTATGACCAGTAAGCCTCTTCGCTCATCAACTCGGAAAGGGGAATGGGAATTTTTACTTTGGCTAATTCCCCTTCAAGGCTGAAAGGTGTAGGTGCTCTGCTTTGGCTCAGCAATTCAGATTTGTCCACCACACTCTTCTGGCCAGAAGTATTTGGTGGGTTAGTTGATGAAACCTCAGTCTGCGATGATCTTTTCAGAATAGTAAGGTTTCTTTTTCCTGGAAGTTTAGCATTACCTTTTTCAGGGATCCTCTCGATAGAAGGCTCGGGGGCTTTCTTGGTTTCGATGGTCTTCTTTGTTTCAATTACCTTTTTGGGGGAACTTCTGTCTGTCTTTTTACTTTGCAGATTGTATTGCTGGTGCACCTCCATAATGGAATTTTCAAATGCCTGTTGTTCGGTATCTTCAGCTTCTTCGCTCACCTTGGTCTAAGAAAGAAGAAAAAGTTATTGTTCCTCCTGGGTGAGGAAAATTACTTCGTTATCGTGAATGCCCATGAGGTTTATGTGTGTATCCTACGGTTCTTCAATTACCTCATCTCCTTCATCGGCATAGTTTTCTTGTAGGAGCGGTCTGATCTGTTGATTAGGACCTCTCTGTTCTCTTTGATCCCTAGGATATCTCTGCCTGATTTGAGGAGGGTTTCTTCTGAAGTTAGGATTCCAAATTTGAGGAGTTGGTGGGTTTTCTCTAGGAGGTTTTCTTTCAGATACAGTAAGTATCTCCATCATTCTTTCAATTGCTCTGGCCAAGGAATCCAATTTGGAATCAGAAGTTGATGTGGAAGGTTCCTCTTTGGTTGTGACTCTCCTCTCCATCCTCTGTCGTTCCCTTTTTGCCAACAGGTTGGCCTCCACACTTATTTCACTTTTGTGCATGTCCTCCAGGGTGGTGGAGTTTCTTTCCCTTAATTGATACGACATATCAGCATCAAAACCATCGGGGAATTTTATCAATTCCAAACCTTGTGGAGGTTTAGTACCGATTGGAATTGCATTGTACAGGTTATTCAAACGGGTGCAGTAATCTTGTACCATCTCACCTTGATTTCTTATGATATTTTCGTATTCTGAAAAGATTTGGAGAGGGTTTTTATTTACCTCCCATCTATCTAGAAAACTCCTTTGGAATGTGATAATTTCGAGCATTGATGCAGCACGTAAACCTTTATACCATTTCTTAACGTCACCCATCAAACTTTGCGCAAATAATCTCATTTGAACGTCATCCTTGTCTACTTCATGCAGATCAAAATAATCATTCATTTTATCAACGTCTTGTTGTGTACTCAAGGGTCCTGTTCCATCGAACTGTGGAAGTCTCGTTTGATAATCCTGGGGCATAGCATGAAGAGGTGCAACCAATACCAAGGGATCATATCCAGCTGCCATGATAGGCGGAGGGGGCGGGACGGTAACCTGGATGATAGGTGGGGTGGTAACAAAATATGAGGATGAGGAGGGGCTAGCTAGCATAGAGTGAGTGGTTTGAGGTTTAGCAGTGGGAGATAGAACTTCAGGAGTCAGGGGTTGCAAGACGATTGGATCCAGAATGGTTTCAGCCACAAAGCTATTAGATTTCGTTCTAAACAGGATTTTTTCGAAAAGGATGTCAAAGTCAAGATCCTAAAGGGAAAAAAGCTCCTCTGGAAGAGAAGGGGACTTCTGAAGGGGATTATGACTTACTGAACCTTCAACAATGGTATTTTTCCTGAGTAACTATTATGGATTATCAGTTGCTATTGCAGGTTCTAGGTGTTAGAATATAGAAGATGGTGTGCTCATTTTACCAATGACGATACCTTCGTCACCCAACCATAGGTCGAAGCCTCCCTCCGAGCACTTTAACCTTGACTGAGAATTCCTCTGGAAGCAAACCCTAGGCTAGATAGCCAACCAAAGAGTAGCGCATCAATCCCCAAGGATAGCGCATCACAAAAAGATGATCATATGTTCTAAACCCTAGCCAAGAGATATTCAAGCCAAAACTGAGATCTTGTTGCTTCTGCAGCTGCACTAGCTCTTCCTCCAAACCTGTGCACAAGACTGCAAATGCAGTGCGCACCAAACTGCAGAACTACAATTCTGAGATGCTGCAAATGAGAACTGGTCCCCTGTATTTATAGTAATCCTGCCAGTTTTGTTGGGGCCGACTTCTCCTTTTGGGTACGTGTCTGTTCAGTATATTATTGTTATTTATGGTCGACTTCTTCTCTTGGAGGCTAATAGCCTAATATAAATTATGTTCTTCAGTCGACAAGGCTTCTAGGGTTATTAACCAACTTATTAGGGTTTCTCTTGCTTCCCGAAGTCTTCTATTCTTGTCAAGTTCACACGTGGGGGTAAATACCTCCCGCAGCTACCATAATATTAACACTCCCTCCTAGTTAGAGAGGTATTTATAGGTAATGGACTTGAGCACAAAACATACCATTTACCTGGTATCATCAATATAGTCATCTAGACTATTTCATGACTAGATCATGAGCATCACCATCATCATCAGTTGCATCATCTCTTGAAACCATACTTCATCTGAGTAGTTAGATATGATGCTGGATAAGTCACTCTCACCATAGAGTGATACAAGAGGAGTAAAAGCTCTGAACTGTTTTCTGTCTGGAAAACCTTTGTTCATCATTCATCTGAATGATCATTATCTCCAGTAAACTGTTGATAGTCTTCAAGGCAATTTGAACGAGGATAGAACACACCTGTGTCTATTCATAGTAGTACATAACTACAATCCAGTGGTTCACTACCACATAAAGTAATACATAAGTACTTGATCAGCAACGTATGGTTGCGAAAGGTGAAACATATTCACCATAGTAGCCCTCATCTACTGTCATATAGTCTTCGTAACAAACATTTGAGAGCATCCTGCATAGAAACAACGTTATGAAAAAAACTGAATCATCTGGGCCAATCTTTCACTCACGTCTATGAGATCTGAAAGAGTGTCTGCCCTCAGTATAGAACATCAATAATAATCATTCGGGCCAATCTTTCACTCACATCTGTGAGGTCTAAAAGAATGTATGCCCTCAATATAGAATATCAATAATGGGCTATCTGCCCCATTCTTCTCGACCAAGGAAGAAGGATTGTTTCTGATTTCTGAACCTGGACCATTTCCCACCCTGGGCCATTCTTCTGACACTAAACAAAGTGTAACCTGGAGAGAATGAGTCTTACCTCGAGAAATGTTTGGACCATTCCTTACCTTAGGCCATTCCTCTGACACTAAACAAAGTGTAACTTGGAGGGAACGAGTCTGCCCTAAGGAATGACTATCCTGGACTATTCCCCACCCTGGGCCATTCTTCCGACACTAAACAAAGTGTAACCTAGAGAGAATGAGTCTGACCTTGAGGAATAACTATCCCTGATTGCTGAGCCTGGAGTACTCCCCACCCTGGGCCATTCCTCCGACACTAAACAAAGTGTAACCTAGAGAGAATGAGTCTGCCCTCGAGGAATAACTATCCGGACCATTCCCCACCCTGGGCTATTCCTCCGACACTAAAGTGTAACCTGGAGAGAATGTATAACCCTCGAGGAATGTTTGTCCGGCATCAACCTCCAAAATGGACGATTCTTCAAAACTTCTCACAACTGTGAACTTCGAAAGAATGATTGCCCGGCGAGGTGGACCATTCTACTTGACCACTACTCAGAGTGGCTGCCAAGAAGAATGACTGTCCTAGACCACTCCCCATAATGGGAAGTCACTGTCTATGATACATCAACAATCAGTCTGCCTCCCATGTTAACTACAATGGGAAGTCACTGTCTGTCAGAAATCTCAATCCACTTTCTGAACAGGAAAGCATCTATCCAATCTAGAATATTTTTCAATTACAAAGATAAATAATATTTTCAATGCTCCCTCCTAACTGGAGAGTTATTTCAATTACAAAAAAAAATGTTTATGTACCTTCTTCTAGTTTGGAGAGTCTTCCCTTCCAGCTAAGAGAGTTATTTCCATGAGCTCTATCTTGAGTATGCAAGTTCTTTCATCTTGAATAGAGGCTTTACCAAAATGTATGCTTATCTCCTCATCTGCGGAGATATGTATTGGAGAATCACTTTGTTCTTTCTGGACTTCATCATGGATAATGTAATGCTTGTACTTTAGTCTGGAATACTGTGAAGGATTCATGTATATCTGAACAATAGAGTATATCATAGTTGGAGAACTAGAACATATCCATGTGGTACTTCTTCGGTCATCACGAGATCTAATCTTCTGAGTAGACATCTTGATGTTATAGGAAATCTTCACCACGCTTCTGTTGTGCACTGGAGGTTCTCCACCAAGTTGTCTTCTTCTTATCTGTATACAAGAGTCTCTTTCTGGTATGCCTCAAAGTCTTGAGATTGCTCTGCATGTGCTCTTTACTCAATTTCTTCTGGAGAACATTCTTTGCATCTATCTGATGTAGAATTCTAGCTCATGGATGTTGTGAATGATATAATGACTCATGCAGTGATATGTCTGGTGTACTAGAACAATCAATCATCATAGTCTTCTCCCTCCATATGGGAGATCCTCTGGTTTTCAATGCTTTCATTCATAGGTTTTCCATACACTATTCTTCATCACGACTTTCAGTTCTTCTGCTTGATTACTTTTAGTGAGTTCATATTAGGCTAGTAATCTTGTGATTCTTGATACAATGACTGGTTGTTATGATTCTTCTTTCTTGGAATCTTCATGTTCTTCTTCATATTTTTCTTTAGCTCTTGGGTCCATGGAGTTTCTTATAGATTCCATGTCGTAGAGATTCCACTTCTTACCTTCATCATCGGTTCACGGATCTGGATGGACAACCAGGAATACTTTAAGGCTACTCTTCGAAAAGGTATTCCTTTACGGTTGATCTAAACACGTACTGTCTTTCATGGCTGCTACCATGGATATATACATTTCATCATCTTCAATGGATCATAGGATTAGCTCCCTCCTAATCCTTGCTTCATGTATAAGTGCATATAACCTGCTCCCTTCGTCTGACTGAGTTCATGCTTCCGTCTCCATCCTTATTGTCTTCTACAATATATAATAGAGTCCACGCTTCCATCTGCATCCTTATTGTCTTCTATAGAATGTCATGAGTCTTTTTCCAGTTTCCTTTCAATTGTTGACTTCTTTCTGTCTTTGCTTTTTCCAAGTCTCTTCAAGATTGATTCTGATTTCGATCTTATCTTGTAATGTCTTCCACGTGATTTTTATTATCTAATGATATTCATCCTTATCTTGTTGTTCTTCCATACTTCTTCTTGGAACACATTATCTTCCAAGAGATAGATATACAATATATGTACAACGACGATGTAAGAAAGATATGTACAAGAAAATAAGAAGAGTGTTGTTACCTTTTAGTAGAAGAAGTCTCTTCCATCCTACTTAGTCTTCTTTGCAAGTTACTTTTCTTCAGAAATTGATGCTTCATGCTTCTCTTTCCTTTTCTTTAGCTCAGGACATTGGTTCCTATAGTGATCGTACTTTTGACAGTTGAAGCACTATATTTCTGAAATGTCTTTTCTTTGTTTTGGCTTCCTTCTTGAATCGAACTTTCTTTTGTCTCTGAAGTTCTTGAATCTTGTTGTGAAGGCTTGATCATCGTACTTATTTTGAGGTTTCTCTTTTGCATTGATCCTTGATTCTTCGTGAGCACAGCAAGTCCAAAGTTCTTCAAATGTCAGGTAATCCTTCCTTGTGTTCATGCTTGCGGCAAATGCATCCCATGTCTTGGGAAGAACATTGAGTACTATGTTCACCAATTCCATTTCTAAAGTGATCTCTTAAATATCTTGTAGTTGATCTCTTAGCTGGGAGATCCTTACAAAGTATGATGTTATGTTGTCGTCATCATTCATCTTCATGTCACGGAGCTCATTCTTCAGACTCATAACTTGTCCAATGTTTCTGACTGAGAAGAGATTTGTTA
>ML777447.1:1425791-1485370 GCA_009831015.1 Picea engelmannii | reverse complement strand
AACTACAATGGGAAGTCACTGTCCGTCAGAAATCTCAATCCACTTTCCAAACAGGAAAGCATCTGTCCAATCTAGACTATTTTTCAATTACAAAGATAAATAATATTTTCAATGCTCCCTCCTAACTGGAGAGTTATTTCAATTACAAAAATAAATGTTTGTATACCTTCTTCTAGTTTGGAGAGTCTTCCCTTCCAGCTAAGAGAGTTATTTCCATGAGCTCTATCTTGAGTATGCAAGTTCTTTCATCTTGAATAGAGGCTTTACCAAAATGTATGCTTATTTTCTCATCTGCGGAGATATGTATTGGAGAATCACTTTCTTCTTTCTGGACTTCATCATGGATAATGTAATGCTTGTACTTTAGTCTGGAATAATGTGAAGGCTACATGTATATATGAACAATAGAGTATATCATAGTTGGAGAACTGGAACATATCCATGTGGTACTTCTTCTGTCATCATGAGATCTAATCTTCTGAGTAGTCATCTTGATGTTATAGGAAATCTTGACCACGCTTCTGCTGTGCACTGGAGGTTCTCCACCAAGTTGTCTTCTTCTTATCTATATACAAGAGTCTCTTTCTAGTATGTCTCAAAGTCTTGAGATTGCTCTGCATGCGCTCTTTACTCAATTTCTTCTGAAGAAAATTCTTTGCATCTATCTGATGTAGAATTCCATCTCATGGATGTTGCGAATGATATAATGACTCATGCAGTGATATGTATGGTGTAATGGAACAATCAATCATCATAGTCTTCTCCCTCCATATGGGAGATCCTCTGGTTTTCAATGCTTTCATTCATAGGTTTTCCATACACTATTCTTTATCACGACTTCCAGTTCTTCTGCTTGATTGCTTTTAGTGAGTTCATATTAGGATGGTAATCTTGTGATTCTTGATACAATGACTAGTTGTTCTGATTCTTCTTTCTTGGAATATTCATGTTCTTCTTCATATTTTTCTTTAGCTCTTGGTTCCATGGAGTTTCTTATAGATTCCATGCCCTAGAGATTCCACTTCTTACCTTCATCATCGGTTCATGTATCTGGATGGACAACCAGGAATACTTTAAGGCTACTCTTCGAAAAGGTCTTCTTCTGCGGTTGAGCTAAACATGTACTATCTTTCATGGCTGCTACCATGGATATATACATTTCATCATATTCAATGGATCATAGGATTATCTCCCTCCTAATCCTTGCTTCATGTATAAGTGCATATAATCTGCTCCCTTCGTCTGACTAAGTTCATGCTTCCGTCTCCATCCTTATTGTCTTCTACAATATATAATAGAGTCTGCGCTTCCATCTGCATCCTTATTGTTTTCTATAGAATGTCATGATTCTTTTTCCAGTTTCCTTTCAATTGTTGACTTCTTTCTGTCTTTGCTTTTTCTAAGTCTCTTCAAGATTGATTCTGATTTCGATATTATCTTGTAATGTCTTACACATGATTTGTATTATCTAATGATATTCATCCTTATCTTTTTGTTCTTCCATAGTTCTTCTTGGAACACATTATCTTCCAAGAGATAGATATACAAGATATGTACAAAGACGATGTAAGCAAGATATGTACAAGAAAATAAGAAGAGTGTTGTTAACTTTTAGTAGAAGAAGTCTCTTCCATCCTGTGTAGTCTTCTTTGCAGGTTCCTTTTCTTCGGAAACTGATGCTTCATGCTTCTCTTTCCTTTTCTTTAGCTTGGGACATTGGTTACTGTAATGACTGTACTTTTGAAAGTTGAAGCACTATATATCTGAAATGTCTTTTCTTTGTTTTGGCTTCCTTCTTGAATCGAACTTTATTTTGTCTCTGAAGTTCTTGAATCTTGCTGTGAAGGCTTGATCATCGTACTTATTTTGAGGTTTCTCTTTTTCATTGATCCTTGATTCTTCTTGAGCACAACAAGTCCAAAGTTCTTCAAATGTCGGGTACTCCTTCCTTGTGTTCATGCTTGCGGAAAATGCATCCCATGTCTTGGGAAGAACATTGAGTACTATGTTCACCAATTCCGTTTCTGAGGTGATCTCTTAAATAGCTTGTAGTTGATCTCTTAGTTGGGAGATCCTTACAAAGTATGATGTTATGATGTTGTCATCATTCATCTTCATGTCACGGAGCTCATTCTTCAGACTCATAACTTGTCCAATGTTTCTAACTGAGAAGAGATTTGTTAGGGCATCGTACATCTTCTTCGATGAGTCAAGATGGGAGATGTAGCATATCAGGTGGTCTTTTATGGAATCCACTATGATACTCATGGCATTGATGTCAACATCTTTGAACTTCTCCATAGATGCAACATTTTGTGGTTCCTTCTCTTCTCCTTCTTCAAACTCTGGCTTCACGATCTTTCCTTTCACAATATCCAGCACTTTATTCTTAGCAAGGATGAGGTCAATCCTTGTCTTCCATGCTCTGAAGTTAGAGGCTCCATATAGCTTGTTCTCAAACTTCATAGAGTTCGTCATGGCTTGCTTGACTTGGTCAAACCCTAGATTTGACCGAAAACCCAAACTTCACGTCTTGGCCTTCTGAGAGTACCAGGAGATGTGTTGGGGTAGGGCGCACTAATCTATCTAGAGATTAGGTCAATATCGTAACTCAAGGTGCCTCGACAAGAGGTTTAGGGTTTCTGCAACTACTTCTGCTAGTAACCCTAGCCGCAATGCTTTTGCAAACTACTCCTGCTAGTAACCCTAACGGAAGTACCTCAACGAGCTCAATATCTAGCGGTTATGTTTCCTTCTAGCATTTTAGGCTGACTGAAGGGGTGTGGGCCCATAACCTATTAGAATATAGAATATTGTGTGTTCATTTAACCAATTAAAATACCTTCGTCACCCAACCATAGGCCGAAGCCTCCCTCCGAGCACCTTAACCTTGACTGAGAATTCCTCTGGAAGAAAACCCTAGGCTAGATAGCCAAACAAAGAGTAGTGCATCAATCCCCAAGGATAGTGCATCACAAAAATCTAATCAGATGTTCCAAAACCTAGCCAAGAGATATTCAAGCCAAAACTAAGCTCTTGTTGTTGTTGCAGCTGCTCCAGCTCTTCCCACAAACCTGTGCACAAGACTGCAACTGCAGTGCCACCAAACTGCGGAACTGCAATTCTGATATGCTGCAAATGAGAACTAGCGCACTGTATTTATAGTAATCCTGCCAGTTTTGTTGGGGCTGACTTCTCCTTCTGGGTATGTGTCTGTTCAGTATATTATTATTATTTCTGGCTAACTTCTTCTCTTGGAGGATAATAGCCTAATATAAATTATCTTCTTGAGCCGACAAGGCTTCTAGGGTTATTAACCAACTTATTAGGGTTTCTCTTGCTTCCCAGAGTCTTCTATTCTTGTCAGGTTCACACGTGGGGGTAAATACCTCCCACAGCTACCATAATATTAACACTCCCTCCTAGTTAGAGAGGTATTTATAGGTAATGGACTTGAGCACAAAACATACCATTTACCCGGTAGCATCAATATAGTCATCTAGACTATTTCATGACTAGATCATGAGCATCACCATCATGATCAGTTGCATCATCTCTCGAAACCATACTTCATCTGAGTAGTTAGATATGATGTTGGATAAGTCACTCTCACCATAGAGTGATACAAGAGGAGTAAAAGCTCTGAACTATTTTCTGTCTGGAAAACCTCTGTTCATCATTCATCTGAATGATGATTATCTCCAGTAAACTTCTAATAGTCTTCAACACACTTTAAATGAGGATAGAACACACCTGTGTCTATTCATAGTAGTACATAACTAATACCATGCTTTTGACAATTGAAGCACTGTATTTCTGAAATGTCTTTTCTTTGTTTTGGCTTCCTTCTTGAATCAAAATTTCTTTTGTCTCTGAATTTCTTGAATCTTGTTGTGAAGGCTTGATCATCGTACTTCTTTTGAGGTTTCTCTTTTGCATTGATCCTTGATTCTTCTTGAGCACAGCAAGTCCAAAGTTCTTCAAATGTCGGGTACTCCATCTTTGTGTTCATGCTTGCGGCAAATGCATCCCATGTCTTGGTAAGAACATTGAGTACTATGTTCACCAATTCCATTTCTGAAGTGATCTCTTAAATAGCTTTTAGTTGATCTCTTAGCTGGGAGATCCTTACAAAGTATGATGTTATGTTGTCCTCATCATTCATCTTCATGTCACGGAGCTCATTCTTCAGACTCATAACTTGTCCAATGTTTCTAACTGAGAAGAGATTTGTTAGGGCATCGTACATCTTCTTCGATGAGTCAATATGGGAGATGTAGGGTATCAGGTGGTATTTTATGGAATCCACTATGATACTCATGGCATTGATGTTAACATCTTTGAACTTCTCCATAGCTGCAACATTATGTGGTTCCTTCTCTTCTCCTTCTTCAAACTTTGGCTTCACGATCTTTCCTTTCACAATATCTAGCACTTTATTCTTAGCAAGGATGAGGTCAATCCTTGTCTTCCATACTCTGAAGTTAGAGGCTCCATATAGCTTGTTCTCAAACTTCATAGAGTTCGTCATGTCTTGCTTGACTTGGTCAAACCCTAGATTTGACCAAAAATCCAAACTTCACGTCTTGGACTTCTGAGAGTACCAGGAGATGTGTTGGGATAGGGTGCACTAATCTATCCAGAGATTAGGTCAATATTGTAACTTAAGGTACCTCGACAAGAGGTTTAGGGTTTTTGCAACTGCTTCTGCTAGTAACCCTATCTACAATGCTTTTGGAAACTACTCCTTCTAGTAACCCTAGCAGCAGTACCTCAATCAGCTCAATATCTAGCGGCTATGTTTCCTTCCAGCATTTTAAGCTGACTGAAGGGGTGTGGGGCCATAACCTGTTAGACTATAGAATATGGTGTGCTCATTTTACCAATGACAATACCTTCGTCACCCAACCATAGGCCGAAGCCTCCCTCCGAGCACCTTAACCTTGACTGAGAATTCCTACAGAAGCAAACCCTAGGCTAGATAGCCAAACAAAGAGTAGTGCATCAATCCCCAAGGATAACACATCCCAAAAAACTGATCAGATGTTCCAAACCCTAGCCAAGATATATTCAAGCCAAAAACTGAGATCTTGTTGCTGCTGCAGCTGCACCAGCTATTCCTCCAAACCTGTGCACAAGAATGCAACTTCAGTGTGCACCAAACTGCAGAAATGCAATTTTGAGATGCTACAAATGAGAACTGGCGCCCTGTATTTATAGTAATCCTGCCAGTTTTTTTGGGGCTGACTTCTCCTTCTGGGTATGTTTCGATTCAGTATATTATTATTATTTCTGGATGACTTCTTCTCTTGGAGGCTAATAGCCTAATATAAATTATCTTCTTGAGCCGACAAGGCTTCTAGGGTTATTAACCAACTTATTAGGGTTTCTCTTGCTTCCCGGAGTCTTCTATTCTTGGCAGGTTCACATGTGGGGGTAAATACCTCCCACAACTACCACAATATTAACACTCCCTCCTAGTTAGAGAGGTATTTACAGGTAATGGACTTGAGAACAAAACATACCATTTACCCAATAGCATCAATATAGTCATCTAGAGTATTTCATGACTAGATCATGAGCATCACCATCATCATCAGCTGCATCATCTCTCAAAACCATACTTCGTCTGAGTAGTTAGATATGATGCTAGATAATTCACTCTCACCATAGAGTGATACAAGAGGGGTAAAACCTCTGAATTGTTTTCTGTCTGGAAAACCTCTATTCATCATCCGTCTGAATGATCATTATCTCCAGTAAACTGTTGATAGTCTTCAAGGAAATTTGAACAAGGATAGAACACACCTGTGTCTATTCGTAGTAGTACATAACTACAATCTAGTGGTTCACTACCACATCAAGTAATACATAAGTACTTGATCAACAATGTATGGTTGCGAAAGGTGAAACATATTCACCACAGTAGTCCTCATCTATGGTCATATAGTCTTCATAACAAACATTTGAGAGCATCCTGCATAGAAACAATGTTATGATAAAAACTGAATCATCTGGGCCAATCCTTCACTCATGTTTGTGAGATCTGAAAGAGTGTCTTCCCTCAGTATAGAACATCAATAATAATAATTTGGGCCAATATTTCACTTGCATCTATGAGGTCTAAAAGAATGGATTCCCTCAATATAGAATATCAATAATGGGCTATCTGCCCCATTCTTCTCAACCAAGGAAGAAGGATTGTTTATTATTTTTGAACTTGGACCATTTCCCACACTGGGCCATTCTTCCGACACTAAACAAAGTGTAACTTGGAGAGAATGAGTCTTCCCTCGAGAAATTTTTGGACTATTCCTTACCCTAGGCCATTCCTTCGACACTAAACAAAGTGTAACCTAGAGGGAATGAGTCTACCCTAAGGAATGACTGTCCTGGACTATTCCCCACCCTGGGCCATTCTTCCAACACTAAACAAAGTGTAACTTGGAGAGAATGAGTCTACCCATGAGGAATAACTGTCCCTGATTGTTGAGCCTGGACTATTCCCCACCCTGGGCCATTCCTCGGACACTAAATAAAGTGTAACCTGGAGAGAATGAGTCTGCCCTCGAGGAATAACTGTTCGGACCATTCCCCACCCTGGGCCATTCCTCTGACACTAAAGTGTAACCTGGAGAGAATGTATAACCCTTGAGGAATTTCTATCCTACATCAACCTCCAAAACAGATGATTCTTCGAAACTTCTCACAACTGTGAACTTTGAAAGAATGACTGCCTGGCGAGGCAGAATATTCTACTTGACCACTAGTCAGAGTCACTGCCAGGAAGAATGACTGTCCTAGACCATTCCCCATAATGGGAAGTCGTTGTCTATGATACATCAGCAATTAGTCTGCCTCCCATGTTAACTACAATGGGAAGTCACCGTCCGTCAGAAATCTCAATCCACTTTCCGAACAAGAAAGCATCTGTCCAATCTAGACTATTTTTCAATTACAAAGATAAATAATATTTTCAATGCTCCCTCCTAACTGGAGAGTTATTTCAATTACAAAAATAAATGTTTGCGTACCTTTTTCTAGTTTGGAGAGTTTTCCCTTCCAGCTAAGAGAGTTATTTCCACGAGCTCTAGCTTGAGTATGTAATTTCTTTCATCTTGAATAGAGGCATTACCAAAATGTATGCTTATCTGCTCATGTGCGGAGATACGTATTGGAGAATCACTTTCTTCTTTCTGGACGTCATCATGGATAATGTAATGCTTGTACTTTAGTTTGGAATACTGTGAAGTCTTCATGAATATCTGAACAATAGAGTATATCATAGTTGGAGAACTGGAACATATCCATGTGGTACTTCTTCTGTCATCACGAGATCTAATCTTTTCAGTAGTCATCTTGATGTTATAGGAAATCTTCACCATTCTTTTGTTGTGCACTGGAGGTTCTCCACCAAGTTGTCTTCTTCTTATCTGTATACAAGATTCTCTTTCTGGTATGTCTCAAAGTCCTGAGATTTCTCTGCATGCGCTCTTTACTCAATTTCTTTTGGAGAACATTCTTTGGATCTATCTGATGTAGAATTCCAACTCATGGATGTTGCAAATGATATAATGACTCATGCAGTTATATGTCTAGTGTACTGGAACAATCAATCATCATAGTCTTCTCCCTCCATATGGGAGATCCTCTGGTTTTCAATGCTTTCATTCATAGGTTTTCCATACACTATTCTTCATCACCATTTTCAGTTCTTCTGCTTGATTTCTTTTAGTGAGTTCATATTAGGCTGGTAATCTTGTGATTCTTGATACAATGGCTAGTTGTTTTGATTCTTCTTTCTTGGAATCTTCATGTTCTTCTTCATATTTTTCTTTAGCACTTGGGTCCATGGAGTTTCTTATAGATTCCATGCCCTAGAGATTCCACTTCTTACCTTCATCATCAGTTCACGGATCTGGATGGACAACCAGGAATACTTTAAGGCTACTCTTCGAAAAGGTATTCTTCTATGGTTGAGCTAAACATGTATTGTATTTCATGGTTGCTACCATGGATATATACATTTCATCATCTTCCATGGATCATAGGATTAGCTCCCTCCTAATCCTTGCTTCATGTATAAGTGCATATAATCTGCTCCCTTCGTCTGACTGAGTTCATGCTTCCGTCTCCATCCTTATTGTCTTCTACAATATATAATAGAGTCCACACTTCCATCTGCATCCTTATTGTCTTCTATAGAATGTCATGAGTCTTTTTGCAGTTTCCTTTCAATTGTTGACTTCTTTCTGTCTTTTCTTTTTCCAAGTCTCTTCAAGATATATTCTGATTTCGTTCTTATCTTGTAATGTATTCCACATGATTTGTATTATCTAATGATATTCATCCTTATCTTGTTGTTCTTCCATAGTTATTCTTGGAACACATTATCTTCCAAGAGATAGATATACAAGATATGTACAAAGACGATGTAAGCAAGATATGTACAAGAAAATAAAAAGAGTGTTGTTACCTTTTAGTAGAAGAAGTCTCTTCCATCCTGCTTAGTCTTCTTTGCAGGTTCCTTTTCTTTGGAAACTGATGCTTCATGCTTCTCTTTCCTTTTCTTTAGCTTGAGAGATTGGTTCCTATAGTGACCGTACTTTCGACAGTTGAAGCACTATATTTCTGAAATGTCTTTTCTTTGTTTTGGCTTCCTTCTTGAATCGAACTTTCTTTTGTCTCTGAAGTTCTTGAATCTTGTTGTGACGGCTTGATCATCGTACTTATTTTGAGGTTTCTCTTTTACATTGATCCTTGATTCTTCTTGAGCACAGCAAGTCCAAAGTTCTTCAAATGTCGGGTACTCCTTCCTTGTGTTCATGCTTGCGGAAAATGCATCCCATGTCTTGGGAAGAACATTGAGTACTATGTTCACCAATTCCATTTCTGAGGTGATCTCTTAAATATCTTGTAGTTGATCTCTTAGCTGGGAGATCCTTACAAATTATGATGTTATGTTGTCCTCATCATTCATCTTCATGTCACAGAGCTCATTCTTCAGACTCATAACTTGTCCAATGTTTCTGACTGAGAAGAGATTTTTTAGGGCATCGTACATCTTCTTCAATGAGTCAAGATGGGAGATGTAGGGTATCAGGTGGCATTTTATGGAATCCATAATGATACTCATGGCATTGATGTCAACATATTTGAACTTCTCCATAGCTGCAACATTCTGTGGTTCCTTCTCTTCTCCTTTTTCAAACTCTGGCTTCACGATCTTTCCTTTCACAATATCCAACACTTTATTCTTAGCAAGGATGAGGTCAATCCTTGTCTTCCATGCTCTGAAGTTAGAAGCTCCATATATCTTTTTCTTAGACTTCATAGAGTTCGTCATGGCTTGCTTGACTTGGTCAAACCCTAGATTTGATCGAAAATCCAAATTTCACGTCTTGGCCTTCTGAGAGTAGCAAGCGATGTGTTCGATAGGGCGCACTAATCTATCCGGAGATTAGGTCAATCTCGTAACTTAAGGTGCCTCGACAAGAGGTTTAGGGTTTTTGCAACTGCTTCTGCTAGTAACCCTAGCGACAGTACCTCAACGAGCTCAATATCTAGCAGTTATGTTTCCTTCCATCATTTTAGGCGTACTGAAGGGGTGTGGGCCCATAACCTGTTAGAATATATAAGATGGTGTGTTCGTTTTACCAATGGCAATACCTTCGTCATCCAACCATAGGCCGAAGCCTCCCTCCAAGCACCTTAACCTTGACTGAGAATTCCTCCAGAAGCAAACCCTAGGCTAGATAGCCAAACAAAGAGTAGTGCATCAATCCCCAAGGATAGCGCATAACAAAAAGTTGATTAGATGTTACAAACCCTAGCCAAAAGATATTCAAGCCAAAACTGAGATCTTGTTGCTGCTGCAGCTGCACCATCTCTTCCTCCAAACCTGCACACAAGACTGCAACTGCAGTGCGCACCAAACTGCAGAACTGCAATTCTAAGATGCTGCAAATGAGAACTGGCGCCCTGTATTTATAGTAATCCTGCCAGTTTTGTTGGGGCCGAATTCTCCTTCTGGGTATGTGTCTGTTCAGTATATTATTATTATTTCTGGCTGACTTCTTCTCTTGGAGGCTAATAGCCTAATATAAATTATCTTCTTGAGCCGAAAAGGCTTCTAGGGTTATTAACCAACTTATTAGGGTTTCTCTTGCTTCTCGGAGTCTTCTATTTTTGTCAAGTTCACACGTGGGGTTAAATACCTCCCGCAACTACCATAATATTAACACTGGGTCTGGGTGAGATCGAGTATAAGCTCTTTTGGGAGCCAGATTTCTTTTTGATTTTTATATATATACTTTTTAGTTTTATGAATCCAAAAATAATACGTGGAAGTTTTTAACAACCTCTGAACATTATTTATTTCTCAGATTTGCAAATTTATAGAAACAAACTTTTCTTCCAGGGAAAGGAAAAGTGAGGTTAAAATTTGGTCAGTTCGTTCTCCAGTATGGTCGCCACTATGTTAACGCTCTGTAAATTTCCTAGAGGTTTTCAAAAAAGAAGAAATCTACGGGAGGTAAATTTATCCAACCACTTCGAAGATGGGATCTAGCCCTACCAGCTTCAGAGAGGGATCTCTCTGTATGATTTAGATATGTTTCAAATTTAAAATATTATGCTAGGTAAATAAAATATGTTGGTTTTGTTTGTTGTAGTTTTTGTTGGGTTGGCTGAGAGAGCTTTACACATCCATTGGGCTATGGGGTCTATATCATGAAATAAAATCTAAACCAGAAAACAAAGAAACTTTTCACAAGGCAAGATAATGCAATCGTTGGATTCTTTTAGCAACATATATGAGGAATAGCAGAAAAAGGCGAGAATGTCAATTACAACACTAAAATATTTAAAGTCAGAAATAGAGTATAAAAAGATAAATCCTACAACACTCGTTACTTTCAAAAATTAGATTTAGAAAACAGTGTGATAACTAAGCGAGAATAACATTTAACTTAGAAAGGAAAACATCACCAATGAGTACACGCAAGAATCCTGTGAAAATGCCTATTTGTATTAATGGAAGATCTCTTGAAAATATTACAGTCTGGTAGCTCTCAGGGCGTAAAGATCAACCCTCAATACTTTGAAAAGTGAAGTATTTATAACCCAAAATTACAAACAATCCTGTCATTAAAGATCAGGACGTGGTAAATCTATTTTTAGCTTAACTAACTTAACAAATTACAAAAATCTAGGAAACTGTTTGATGATGTGTCGAAACCTCATGTTGTTTTCTAGGTGAGTCATTGGTGAGGCCTCTACACGACCTCATCTGACTGGATAGCTGATTGGGTTGGGACAGCTCATCGACTACTCGATTAGGTTGCAAAGCTCGTCCCATCGAAGATGACTGGGAACGCTGACTTTGAGTAACCTTCGATAGACTTCATCCATCTCTGTGTACTTGGAAAAAGTAGGCTTGATGATGAATATGTACTGAATCTCATGTTGTATGATGATGTCCAACTGTAGCGCATTTAGGAATGCCTTGCCAGTGATAATTCCCTGAATTCCTGAAAATTTTGAACTATCCTTAGCCACATCAGCTAGTCTCTTTTTGTAATCGAGGAGCGTCATCAATTTGTCATTTATCACCTTCAAACCAGGAAGACCTTTCTTCTATAGAGCTTCGATCTTGCTGAAAAACCTTTGTACCCCTAGGTCCATAACCTAAACCTTTTCTTCCAGCTGTAGCATCAGTCCTCTCTTGGTCAAGACTCTCTTGACCTCAAGGATGGTCTCCATTCTATCCTCAATTCTCAGCTCTTCCATCTCCTCTCTGGTTTTAGAATTCAGGAATTTGATAATTTCATTAGCCTCTGTGGGCATCTCTCCTAGTTATGATCTAATCTTCTCGATGGCTTGTTTGCTTCTCTGTACCAATTCATTTTTCTCAAACATAATCTGTATCATTGGCCATATTTCATTCATAGACTTGGTGATGTTTGTCCAGAGACTTTCTTTGACTTCGGCCAGTTCTTTTCTTGCCACTGTTTGCTTCTGCAGCTATTGTAACTCTTGTTTGATCTAGTCTGACACTTGTTTTTCCTTGGAGTAGCTAGTTTGGTAAGAATATTTGAGTTCTTGAAGGTTCACAATCTCCTTTTTGAGCCTGCTAATGTCTATCTCCTACAGATTCATCTCTTCCATAGATTTAGCCAATTCAACCGTCTTTTCTAGAGACGTCGGTGGATTCACTGATGGAACTTCTGCTCGTGACATTGTGCTCACTCCTGAGAGTGGAACTGCACTCAATGGAATGACTTCATGGGTTTTGGTTGTTCTTTCTCTTTCACTAGCTTCTCCATTTCAGCTTCCATTTCCTTCAATTGTGCATTCTCCTCCATGATTAACTTAAGCATCTCAAATTTTTCTCCTTCTGTCTCTGCTATTTCCTTTGCCTGTGAGTCTACTATTGGTGGCAACTTCAATTTTTTCCTCAAATACGTTACGTCAAAATTTTTCTTCTTGATCATCTCCTCGAATGCTTTCACATTCGATGGATTATACCCGATCTTGAGGACCAGTTCCTCCAACGTCTTAATCTTGTTATCCTTGGAAAAGGAGGATATTTTATCCAACTTCAACTACGTCTGGACGTTATTCAGAGACACTTGTAACCTGGAGGTATTAGTGGAAGTATGTGCCAACGTGGAGAAAACCATTTCTCCAGTTTTCCAATGCAGATCCATTTGATCAGCTGGATGGACGTCCTTAGTCTGGAATTCAAAGTTTCCCTTTTGTAATCAGTGACTACCATTGGGTCTAGCACCTGTGCTTGGAGAAATTCCATGTGCATTCTTCCCTTCTCAGTGTCGAATGCCGATAGCAGCCTATGTTGTGCCGTCGATGTCTGCTTCCAAAACTAGGCGTATGTGCTAATAGTTAGAGTCTGACTCTTTTTCTTGATCAAATCGTATTTCTCAAAGATACTCAGCTTCGGTCCTATCTTTCCTGGCTGGTTGATTGGTGGAGTATCTATAGGATTATTTGGTAATACTGAGGTTATGATCCGCTTGTTGCTTGTACTGAGGAGCGACCAATCAACCTTCGTCATTATAGTGGATGGAATCGCCTTTTCTCCAGCCGGGTCAGGAGCCGGACTGGCTTTTGGCCTCTTGGTATGTAGTCGAAATTCTTCAGATGATAATTCAGTGACAGGAGGTGACAGATCATGCCTAAGCCTTTTCTACTTTGGATCCTGTGGTGTGGTCGTCTGTGATACAGTGATCAGGAGGTCCTGTTGTTCTGTCTCAACCAAAGTATTTGGCTCCCATTCTGTCTAGTTGGAAAAATTTTCTACCTCAGGCCTAGATATGTGAACATACGGGATATTCTTATTTTTATCTTCATCTTGGAAATTATCCCGCACGGATCATAGTTCCATGTGAAACTAAAAAAGAATTTCATTTCCTTTAGCAGTATGTATGCTTCCTCCTCAGCTTCTCGATTGTTGCAGATGAAAGACCCAATCTTCCCTTTGATTCTGAGCTGTTGCTTCTTCTTCAAAGACACAAAATGTATATCGTCTGAGTTTATCATTTGCCTTATGTATTCTAGGGAAAAAATTCTCACAGGTAAGTACTTGGGTAGTTTATATGGGGCCAACTCACACCCATAGACTCTAATCTCAGTGTGATTTTGGTACAGGTACCAATCACCAGTCTTTGTATGGTCCAAGAGATGTAGGATCCTCTGAACTTTGTCATTAATTCTGGGTTCAGGTCTATCGCTGAGCATACTCACCACTAGGTGGTAGAACTACTCTATGAACTGCTTGAAACTGAATTCCGTGGAGTTATGTTTGAGTAGATAAGTCCATTCGGTTACTGCCTGGGGTCTACCATCTTCATCCATCTTCTGCATAGAAAAAGTAAATTTGTCCTCTTGGAAGAAAACGAACAGGTATGCTATTATTGAAGAATACCGGAACATGCCTTCTATGGTGAAATTTATGAATTTCTCATTAATTTTGTTCACCAAGAATGTGTTGAAGTCGAACTATGTAGTGGGTTTCTCATCGGTGGAGAAAATAGACAAAAATCGCAAAATTGGTTCATCTACCGATTGATCTGAAAAATAACCAAGCAAGGCGCATAGCGATGTGATAATGTGGCTTCATTTTGTTGAGAATAGGGAGGAAGGATAAGGGGGGTTTGTCGTGGGGATCTGAGCAAATTGTGGAAGAAAAATCTCAAAAAGATGATCTCTTTGAGGAAACGACAGCTTCTGGTATAGCTCTGTGATGATCTCGAGGTTAAAAGGTGAGGCGGAGTTGGCTCGGGATATTTTCATCATTTGGTCGATGGTTTCTGGCATGATGAGGAAACTAATTTCAACGAAGGAGGATAGAATGGATCTTTGCTCGGGGATATAGTGGGCTTGGCACTTGAGGGAAAATTCTGGGAAGTGGTGAATCTGGGGGAAAAGATACAACGGTAGGTTGGACTCCCAGAGTCCAATTTCGTCACTCTGGTCCAGGAAGACTTCTTTAAGCCATGAATGTAGGTCTGCGAAGTCAAAATCACATTTTGTGTCTGTGATTAAGTAGTTTTTGTCGGCCAGAGGAATCCTGTCGAGGTCGACACGAGGAGGGAGAAATGGATTCTCCTCACCTTCTGTTTGTTTTGACTTTGGCGCCATTACTGTAACAATACCTGCAAATAAAACAAAAGTTAGCGGGGATGACTGTAGATGTAGGCAACTGACTGTAACGGAGAGGAAAATGGGGTAAAGTCTCTAGTTCGATGAGTGGGTAAATGGTGAAGGAATGAGGGGTGAGGGTAATTTTGAGTAACCGGGTATCCGTTAGGCGCGAGAGACAGGTCAGCTGGTTAACGGATAAGTTAGCCAGTAATAAATGGCCAACGGGTCATTTAGAATGTGAAATGGTAGGTGACAATGACTGAAGCATATGGATGAGTGATGTGGTGATTATCGATTGGGGGAAAAAACCATGGTGAAGGGACTTGCCACGGGTGAATGAGGGAGAAGGACTGACGGAGTTACAAGATGTGACTCTTACGGAAAAAGTGGATAATGACGTCACGACGTGACGAGGTATGTCAAACAGTAATAGACGGTGGGATTCGAGACTAATAGATTCATGCCACGTATAGATAGGGGGCCCGACAGAGTAAAATTCCATTCTAGACCCCCCCCCCCCACCGTTAAAGGTAGATCAGTCAGGGGGGTCTGAAAAATATCTTGAGCCATTGGTCTACGCACTTTCCTTTCGACCGCAAATCTGTGCATGATCTTTAACACACATTCTGGACCCCCCCCCCCCTCCATTAAAGGCAGAATGGACGGGGGGGTCCGTAATCCAATATAGACCATAGATCTAAGCGTCGAAACTTGGGCTGTCCAGATGCACGCATACATTACCTATGATTCCGAACACCCCCCCCCCGTTAAAGGTAGAATGGTCGGGGGGGGGTATGAAAAGACTTGTCCACAGTAGATCTGGACGCGAACATCTGAGCCGTTGATACATGAGCAGTGCATAAATGCGAGCGCGAAAGCATATGCGCCCAGAGAACTTCGGATAAGTGCATATCGTGGGTTTTCCCAAGCTTTCACATGTTTATATCACCAAGGGGTTAGACAACCAACCTTGTAAGCATCCAAGACATGGTCCAACATTGATCATCGAGCTGGTTTTATTGAAATAAAGCAAACTACCCTATGTTCTAACCTAATTTCCTATGACAATTAGCCCATATTAAACTGTTGGACTAAGAACTTACTCTATCCTGGGGCTATCTGACCAAGATTAGGTAGTCTGGCCAGATTTATTCACTAACTAACCTAGATTACTTGGCTAAGATTAAACAGTTTAGCCAAACTTATTCACTATTCCTATCAACATCAATTTAAAAGAACTTGGCCATGCTTGAAAGGTATGGACCAAGTCTCTTGTTATTGCATGGGGCTCTATTGAATTTCTTTTATTCCCTCTTTTATTCTTTTTCTTTCTTTTTCTTTTTCTTTCTTTTCTTTTTCTTTTTCTTTCTTTTTCTTTTTCTTTCTTTTCTTTTTCTTTTTCTTTTTCTTTTTTCTTTCTTTTTTCAAATTATTTGTAGAATGAAAAATCATTTGACAAACAAAAACACTAAAGAGATAACATTTCGGTCACTAGTTGATCCTATAAATTATAGGGTTATAATAGCGGCTCCGCCTAGGGATGGTACTCTCCTTGTGAAGTGCCAAGAATCCTGATTCCCGATGTTTTGAAACTTTCTCCATAGTCACCTTTGTTGCTTCAATTGTTTTATTTCAAAAATTGGAAGACAATGGTCAGTGGCTTAGGGCCTTCTCTCTAGGATTCAACCATCTGACCAAATTTATTCACTCAGAAATTCGCAAGAAAAATGAAAATGGTTTGTACAATGGAAAGTGTGACTTCAAGTCCCTACTGAGGCGGTGAATAATGCTTTTGCATTCTGCCATTTATAGGTCCTCCTGGCAGATCTATCCCATCATTGTTGTTGAGCAAGAAGGTGTTATTCCCTCTAAATGCCTTAATCATGTATGGTCCCTTCCACAAACTATTGAATTTGCCATGCTTTCCCTTGTCTTCATTTTGGGAATCCCATCTCAGCACCAAATCTCCTAGCTCGAAATCATCCTCCTTGGTTCTTTTGTCAAAAATCTTCTTAATTCTTTCTTGGACTACCTGAGTCTTGTTGTATACTTTTTCCCTGAACTGCTACAAATGGATCATCTGGTTGATCCTTCTTTGGGAGTCATTCAGCTCAGCTTGCATATCTTGCAGAAACTTCATGACAGGAATTCCTAAGGAAGTGGGAAAGACTGCTTTTGTGCCATAGACCAGCTGATATGGTAACATACCGATTGACCTTTTGGTGGTCAGTCTGTCGACCCATAGTGCGAAAACCAACTTGTTATGCCACAACTTTTTGTTTTCTTGATAATGTTTACCAGGGTTTTATTTGATTATTCTTCCAGCCCATTTCCCTTAGGGTAGTAAGTTGTGGAATGACCCAAACCAATATGATACTGGTTGCAAAAATCTATGAGTTTCTTAGATTGAAAAGTAGTTGCATTGTCAGTTATAGTTTTTCTAGGACATCCAAAACAAGACAAGATATTATTTTCAAGAAATTTAATAATGACAGAATCAGTGGCTTACCTGCTTGGTACTGCTTCGATCCATTTTGTAAAATAATCTGTGGCAGTAAGAATCCACCTGTGTTTCCCCGAAGACGGTGGATGTATTTCTCTGATGAAGTCTAATCCCCATTGCTAGAAAGGGGCTTCAACAGAGATTGGTTTCAAGGGTAGAGGAAGAATTTTCCTTTTGCCTTCGAACAACTAACATTTATGACACAAAGTCACTTTATGATGCACATCAGCGAATAGAGTTGGCCAATAGAATCCAGCTCTGAGGATTTTCTTGGTTGTGGTCTTCCAACTCAAATGGCCACCACAGTCTCCAGCATGAAAATCCTACAGTACTTTGTCAGCTTCATCCTTCAATAGACATTTTAACAAAATACCTCTAGGATCTTTCCAATACAGATTGCCTTCTAGAATGAAAAATTTTAATTCTTTCAATTTCAAAAACCTAGATTTAGTTTTGGTCAGACCAGGGGGAGCTTGTAAATTATGCAAAACAAATATCAGGTTTGCGTACCATGGAGAGTTGTGAAATACCTCTCTCATGCTTGGAGTCGCCTGCTCACCCTGTTTATCTACTACAACTAAGAAATTAATGTCAAGAGCATGGAAATTTGATTCAACCATTAACTTTGCTAGACCTTGACCTTTAATCAGTTTAGTAGGCTTAATCTCTATGTCATACTCTAGAATGATAGCAATCCATTTTCCTCTTCGGCCGTCTAGATTGTACTGGGTTAAAATGTCTTTTGCTACCGCATTTGGAACATATGCAATGGTGTGGGAATGGAGAATGTATACTCTAAAATATTTTATGGCTTTCACCAAGGCAAAAGCTTGTTTCTCCATTATTTTATAATTCAAAGCAGTGTCTCTTAAAGATTTACTGAAAAAGGCTATGGGTTGTTCATACCCTTTGTTGTTTTTCTGCAGTAATACTGTTGCAATGGTATGTTCAGAGGCGAAAGAAAAAAGATAAAAATCTTTGGTGAAGTTAGGACTGATCAAGACTGGAGCCTGTGTGAGTGCGCGTTTGACATGTTCAAAAGAATTCTTGGACCCGGTGTCCCATTTTATTTTTGTGTCCTTTTTTAACATGTTTTTGATGTTCTTGAGAAGCTTAGCCAGGTTGGGTATGAATCTTCACAGAAAGTTTATTTTTTCGATAAAAGACTGTAACTCTTTGATATTTCTTGGGTGTTCTAATTTCTGAATGGCCTCAATTCTGTTGGGGTCTATTTTAATTATGTCCTTAGAGATTATGTGCCCTAGCAGTTTACCTTCCTCTAATCCAAAAAAGCTCTTCTTAGGATTCAGAGAAATCCCAAATTTCCTGCATTTCTCAAAAAAACATCTGAAATGTCGTAAGTGCTCGTCATCAGATTGGAAAAACATAGTTACGTTATCGAGATAGATGACAATAAATTTGTCGATTTATTCCACAAAATCGATGTCCATCGCTCTCTGGAAAGTGGCCCCAGTGTTCATCAACCAGAAAGGGATTTTCACATACATGAAAGTATCCCATGGTGTTGTGAAAGCGGTTTTCTCTTGGTCATTTGGGTGAACGAGGACGTGATTATAACCCGAGAACCCATCCAGTAAAGAGATTCGACTAGATCCCACTACCCTTTGTAATATGTGGTCCATTTTTGGCAATGAGTAATTGTCCTTCAGAGAGACCTTATTCAGATTTCGAAAATTGATGCAAAGTCTGATTTCTTTCGTGTTGGAACCAAATTTGAAACCCATTTGGAAAATCGTAACGGGACTATGATTTTAGCATCGTACATTTTTTTGATTTCTTTTTCTATCAAGGGAAGTAGCTTGGGATTGATTCTCCTAAGTTTCTGTCTGAAAGGTTTTTGATCTACTTTTATTGGAATCCTATGTTGTATGATGCTGGTGTCATAAGCTTTCAAGTCCTCGTAACCCCAGGAAAATACGTCTGAATATTCCATGAAAATCTCAATGTATTTGAGTTTCTTCTCAAGGGGTAATGATTTGTAAAGTTTCACCATCTTGGGTTTCTTTTTTGTCCCTATATCACAATCTTCTACTTCTTAACCACTGGCTTCAATTTTCGGTTTTTTAGCTACATCATTAAAATCAAATAGGTATTCTAAAGGAACTAAACCCCTAGGTAAAACATTACTTTTCAAATGAAAAACATCAACTTCTATCTCATCCTCACCTAACTCTCCTGAATCTATCTTATTTACAGTAATATTTCCAAAATTAGGTCTTTTTATATTTTCATCTTCATTCTCTAAGTCTATGTTTGTACACTCGAAATCATTTTTACATTGTACAAAATCTTCGATTTGATCATCATTACCAAATACCTGCCAATATCTGATGTTGTCTGGAACAGTTGGTCTACACTTCACCTCCACCGTGTATGGGTGAGTGGAATGAAAAGGTATCTTGCATGTGGTTGTTGACGTAGCTAACCCATCTGCTAAAATATTTTGTCCCCTAGGCATCACCTGCAAATCAACTTTAGTGAAACATTTAAGGGCGTCCAGAACAACATTCCTATAAGCTCTAAGACGGGGATGTTTTGCTGCATACTCACCTTTAATTTGTTTAATAATTAATTCAGAATCACCTCTTACCATAATTTGTTTGGCACCAACTTTCTTTAGAAGTTTCAGACTGAGCATCAAGGCTTCATACTCGGCAATATTGTTAGTGCATTGAAAATTTAATTTGTAAGAATGGTTTTCCAAATACCTAGATCTGTGATTGTGCAACCAAACTCCTGCTCCAAATCCTTATTTTCTTATGGCCCCATCAAAGTCCATGCTCCATAAATCCGATGGAAATTCTTCAGTTATCACATTTTTCTTTCTTTCTACCTTGGTGATTTCTTGGCCTTCGTCCGGACCAGATGTATCTTCTTCCAGCTGAGTGATTTTCTCTTTTGTATCATCGTCATTATATAGGATAAAGGAATCTAGGTCAAAATTTGCAGAGTACAGAGGATAGTTATGTGGTTTTTCTTAGCTGCTAACCATGTATTTCATCAGTGTTTCTATGTATAGTCTTCTTTGTTGCCCAAAAACTGGGACAGTGGCATACGACATATCCAACTGCAAAGTACCTTTCAACTTGGACCCCCAAGATTGGGACAACAACATACCATATTTCGGGGGAATGTCCGCAACCACAACATCCATGACCATGATTTTTGGGGGAATTTGAACCAGGGTGATACACAGATCCTTGATCAAACCGATACATCTAACTTTACTGGAGTCAAAAGTGTGTAAGTCCTTGTAAGGTCTGGTAACCTCAAGTCCCAGTTTTTCCACCACTGCTTTAGCCATCATATTATGGGAAGCACCTGAATCTAACATAGCATTATGCAGAATTAGGTCGTGTATATTAAGGCTGATGTAAAAAGGAGCGAAAGCACCATTGTTGGTTTGACCATCCACTTCAAGTCCGAACAAGAGTTCAAGTTGATCATCTGTAAGGTTCACAGTATCTGAATGATTCACTGATCCAATGGTTAAGGCCTTCGTACCTATATCAGGTTCAATGCTCAGTGCTTTGATCACCTATGACCGGTAAGCATCTTTTCTCATCAACTCGGAAAGGGGAATGGGAATTTTTACTTTGGCTAATTCCCCTTCGAGGCTAAGTGGTGTAGGTGGTCTGCTTTGGCTCAGCAATTCCGATTAGTCCACCACACTCTTCTGGCCAGAATTATTTGGTGGGTTAGTTGATGAAACCTCAGTCTGCGATGATCTTTTCAGAATAGTAAGGATTATTTTTACTGGAACTTCAGCATTACCTTTTTTAGGGATCCTCTCGATAGAAGGCTCGGGGGATTTCTTGGTTTCAGCAGTCTTCTTTGTTTCAGTTACCTTTTTTGGGGAACTTTCATCTATCTTTTTACTTTGCAGATTGTATTGCCGGTGCACCTCAATAATGGAATTTTCAAATGCTTGTTGTTCGGTATCTTCAACTTCTTCACTCACCTTGGTCTGAGAAAGAAGAAAAAGTTCTTGTTCCTCCTGGGTGAGGAAAATTCCTTCGTTATCGTGAATGCCCATGAGGTTTATGTGTGTATCGTTCAGTTCTTCAATTACCTCATCTCCTTCATTAGCATAGTTTTCTTGTAGGGGAGATCTGATCTGTTGATCAGGACCTCTCTGTTCTCTTTGATCCCTAGGATCTCTTTGCCTGATTTGAGGAGGGTTTCTTCTGAATTTAGGATTTTGAATTTGAGGAGCTGGTAGCTTTTCTCTAGGAGGATTTCTTTCAAATACAGTACGTCTCTCCATCATTCTTTCCATTTCTCTGGCCAAGGAATCCAATTTGGAATTGGAAGTTGATGTGGAAGGTTCCTCTTTGATTGTGACTCTCCTCTATGTCCTCTGTCGTGCCCTTTTTGCCAATAGGTTGGCCTCCACACTTATGGCACTTTTCTGCATGTCCTCCAGGGTGGTGGAGTTTCTTTCCCTTAATTGATACGACATATTAGCGTCAAAACCATCGGGGAATTTTATCAATGCCAAACCTTGTGGAGGTTTAATATCGGCTGGAATTGCATTGTACAGGATATTGAAACAGGTGCAGTAATCGTGTACTGTCTCACCTTGATTTCTTCTGATGTTTTCGTATTCTGACAAGATTTGGAGAGGGTTTTTCTTTACCTCCCATATGTCTAGAAAACTCCTTTGGAATGCGATAAGGTCGAGAACTGATGCAGCACGTAAAACTTTATACCATTTCTTAACGTCACCCGTCAAACTTTGCGCAAACAATCTCAATTGAACGTCAGCCTCATCTATTTCCTGCAGATCAAAATAATCATTCATTTTATCAACATCTTGTTCTGCGCTCAAGGGTCTTTTTCCATTGAACTGTGGAAGTCTCGTTTGATAATCCTGGGGCATAGCATGAAGAGGTGCGGCCAATACCAAGGGAGCATATCTAGCTGCCATGATAGGCGGAGGGGGCGGGACGGTAACCTGGATGATAGGTGGGGTGGTAACAGAAGACGAGGACGAGGAGGGGATAGCTGTCATAGAATGAGTGGTTTGAGGTTTAACAGTGGGAGATAAAACTTCAGGAGTCTGGGGTTGCAAGACGGTTGGGTCCAGAACGGTTTCAGCCACAAAGCTATCAGATTTCGTTCTAAACAGGCTTTGTTAGAAAAGGATGTCAATGTCAAGATCCTGAAGGGAAACAAGCTCCTATGGAAGAGAAGGGGACTTCTGAAGGGGATTATGACTTATTGAACCTTCAACAATGGTCTTTTTCCTAAGTAACTGTTATGGATTATCAGTTGCTATTGCAGGTTCTGGGTCCGGGTGAGATCGAGTATAAGCTCTTTTGGGAACCAGATTTCTTTTTTATTTATATATATATGCTTTTTAGTTTTATGAATCCAAAAATAATACGTGCAAGTTTTTAACAACCTCTGAACATTATTTATTTCTCAGATTTGCAAATTTTCAGAAACAAACTTTTCTTCCAGAGAAAGAAAAAGTGAGGTTAAAATTTGTTCAGTTCGTTCCCCAGTATGGTCACCACTATGTTAACGCTCTGTAAATTTCCTAAAGGTTGTCAGAAAAGAATAAATCTACGGGAGGTAACTTTATCCAACCACTTCGAAGATGGGATCTAGCCCTACCAGCTTCAGAGAGGGATCTCTCTGTATGATTTAGATATGTTTCAAATTTAAAATATTAGGCTAGGTAAATAAAATATGTTGGTTTTGTTTGTTGTAGTTTTCATTTGGTTGGCTGAGAGAGATTTACACATCCATTGGGATATGGGGTTTGTATCATGAAACAAAATAAAAACTAGAAAACAAAGAAATGTTTCGTAGGGCGAGATAATGCAATCGTTGGATTCTTTTAGCAGCATAAATGAGGAATAACAAAAAAAGGCGAGAATGTCAATTACAACAAGGAAGCAGTTAAGAATTTCTTTATCATAAAATCAGAAGATACAACACTAAAATCTTTAAAGTTGGAAACAGGGTATACAAAGATAAATCATGTTCCACTCGTTACTTTCAAAGATTAGATTTAGAAAACAGTGCGATAACTAAGCGAGAATAACATTTAACTTATAAAGGAAAACATCACCAATGAGTAAATGCAAGAATCCTGTGAAAATGCCTCCTTGTATTAATGGAAGATCTCTTGAAAATATTACAGTCTGGTAGCTCTCAGGGCATAAAGATCAACCCTCAATACTTCGAAAAGTGAAGTATTTATATCCCAAAATTACAAACAATCTTGTCATTAAAGATCAGGATGTGGTAAGTCTATTTTTAGCTTAACTAACTTAACAAATTACAAAAATCTAGGAAACTGTTTGATGATGTGTCGAAACTTCATGTTGTTTTTTGGGTGAACCGTTGGTGAGGCCTCTGCATGACCTCCTCTGACTGGATAGTTGACTCGGCTGGGATAGCTCATTGACTAATTGATCAGGTTGCAAAGCTCTTCCCATCGAAGATGACTGGGAAGATGACTTTGAGTAAACTTCGGTAGACTTCATCCATCTCTGTATACTTGGAAAAAGTAGGCTTGATGATGAAGATGTACTGGATCTCATGTTGTATGTTGATGTCCAACTGTAGTGCATCTAGGAATGCCTTGCCAGTGATACTGCCCTGAATTCCTGAAAATTTCGATCTATCCTTAGCCACATCGGCTAGTCTCTTTTTGTAATCGGGGAGCGTCATCAATTTGTCATTTATCACCTTCAAACCAGGAAGACCTTTCTTCTGTAGAGCTACGATATTGCTGAAAAACCTTTGTACCCCTAGGTCCATAGCCTGAAACTTTTCTTCCAGCTATAGCATCAGTCCTCTCTTGGTCAAGACTCTCTTGACCTCAAGGATGGTATCCATTCTATCCTCAATTCTCAGCTCTTCCAGCTCCTCTCTAGTTTTAGAATTCAGGAATTTGATAATTTCATTAGCCTCTATGGGCATCTCTCCCAGTTCTGATATAAATATTCTTGATGACTTGTTTACTTCTCTGTACCAATTCATTTTTCTCAAAAATAATCTGTATCATTGGAAATATTTCATTCATAGACTTGGTGATGTCTGTCCAGAGACTTTCTTTGACTCTGGCCAGTGTTTTTCCTACCACTGTTTTCTTTCGAAGTTGTTGTAACTCTTGTTTGAGCTGGTCTGACACTTGTTTTTCCTTGGAGTAGCTGGTTTGGTAAGAATATTTGAGTTCCTGAAGGTTCTCAATCTCCTTTTTGAGCCTGTTATTCTCTGTCTCCTGCAGATTCATCTCTTCCATAGATTTAGCCAATTCAACCATCATTTCCAGAGACGTTAGTGGATTCGCTGATGGAACTTCTATTAGTGACGTTGTTCTCACTCCTGAGAGTGGAACTGCACTCAATGGAATGACTTCCATGGGTTTTGACTGTTCTTTTTCTTTCACTGGCTTCTCCATTTCATCTTCCATTTCCTTCATTTGTGCATTTTGCTCCATGATCAACTTAAGCATCTCATCTTTTTCTCCTTCTGTCTCCGCTATTTCCTTTGCCTACAAGTCTACTATTGGTGGAAGCTTCAATTGTTTCCTCAAATACATTATGTTGTCATTTTTCTTCTTGATCATCTCCTCGACTTCTTTCACATTTGAGGGATCATGCCCGATCTTGAGGACCAGTTCCTCCAACGTCTTAATCCTATTATCCTTGGCAAAGGATGATATTTTCTCCAACTTCAACTGCATCTAGATGTTATTCAGAGACACTTGTAACCTGGAGGTAGTAGTGGAAGCGTGTGCCAACATGGAGAAAACCATTTCTCTAGTTTGCCTGTGCAAATCCATTTGATCAGCTGGATGCACGACCTTAGTCTAGAATTCAAAATTTGCCCTTTTGTAATCGGTGATTACCTTTGGATCTGGCACCTGTGCTTAGAGAAATTCCATGTGCATCCTTCCCTTCTCAGTGTCGAATGTCGATAGCAGCCTGTGTTGTGTGGTCGACGTCTGCTTCCAGAACTGGGTGTATCTGTTGCTAGTTAGAGTCTAATTCTTTTTCTTGATCAAATCGTATTTCTCAAAGATACTCAGCTTCAGTCCTATCTTGCCTGGCTGGTTGATTGGTGGAGTATCTGTAGGCTTATTTTGTAATACTGAGGTTATGATCTGCTTGTTACTTGTACTGAGGAGTGACTGATCAACCTCCATCATTGTAGTGGATGGAATCACCTTTTCTCCAGCCGGGTCAAGAGCCAGACTGTCTTTTGGCATCTTAGTATGTAGTCGAAATTCTTCAGATGATACTTCAGTGACAGGAGGTGACAGATCCTGCCTAGGCCTTTTCTCCTTTGGAGCCTGTGGTGTGGTCGTCTTGATATAGTGACCGGGAGGTCCTGTTGTTCTGCCTCAACCAAAGTATTTGGCTCCCATTCTGTCTGGTTGGAAACATTTTCTACCTCAGGCCTAGATATGTGAACATACGGGATATTCTTATTTTTTATCCTCATCTCGGAAGTTATCCTACACGGATCATAGTGCCATGTGAAACCAATGAAGAATTTCATTTCCTTTAGCAGTCTATTCACTTCCTCCCTAGCACCTTGACTGTTACAGATGAAAGACCCAATCTTCCCTTTGATTATGAGTTGTTGCTTCTTCTTCAAAGACACAAAATGTATATCGTCTGATTTTATCATCTGCCTTATGTATTACAAGGAAAAAATTCTGACAGGTAAGTACTTGGCGCATAGCAACATGATAACCTAGTTTCCTTTTGTTGAGAACAGGGAGGAAGGATAAGGGTGTTTGTAGTGGGGAGCTTAGCGGATTGTGGAAGAAAAAGCTCAAAAATCTGAGCTCTTTGAGGAAATGATAGCTTCTGGTATAGCTCTGTGATGATCTCAAGGTTAAAATGTGAGGTGGAGTTGGCTCAGGATATTTGCATCATTTGGTCGATGGTTTCTAGCATGATGAGGAAAAGAATTTCCCCGAATGAGGACAGAATGGCTTTTTGCTTGGGGATATAGTGGGCTTGGCACTTGAGGGTGAATTCTGGGAAGTGGTCAATCTGGGGGAAAAGATACAAGGGTAGGTTGGACTCCCAGAGTCCAATTTCGTCACACTGGTCCAGGAAGACTTCTTTAAGCCATGAATGTAGGTCTGGGAAGTTGAAATCGCATTTTATGTCTATGATTAAGTAGTCTTTGTCGACCAGAGGAATCTTTTCAAGGTCGACAGGAGGCGGGAGAAACAGATTCTCCTCACCTTCTATTCGTTTTGACTTTGGCGCCATTACTGTAACAATACCTACAAATAAAACAAAATGTATCGAGGACAACTATATATGTGGGCGACTAACTGTAACAGAGAGGAAAACGGGGTAAATTCTCTGGTGCGATAAGTGGCTAAATGGTGAAGGAATGAAGGGTGAGGGTAGTTTTGAGTAAACGGGTATTTGTTGGGTGCAGGAGACATGTCAGCTGGTTAACAAATAAGTTATCCAGTAATAAGTGGCCAACAGGTCATTTAGAACGTGAGATGGCAGGTGACAATAACTGAAGCATACGGATGAGTGACGTGGTGGTTATCGATTGGGGGAAAAAACCATGGTGAAGGGACTTGCCACAGGTGAATGAGGGAGAAGGACTAGCGGAGTTACGGGATGTGACTCTTACGGAAAAGGTGGATAATGACGTCACAAGGTGATGAGGTATGTCAGACAGTAATAGACAGTGGGATTCAAGACCAATAGATTCATGCCACGTATAGATAGGGGGCCCGCCAGAGTAAAATTCCATTCTGGACCCCCCCCCCACCGTTAAAGGTAGATCAGTCGGGGGGGTCCGAAAAATACCTTGAGTCGTTGATCTGTGCGCTTTCCTTTCGACTGTAGATCTGTGTGTGATCCTTAACACACATTCTGGACCCCTCCCTCCATTAAAGGTAGAACGGACGGGGGGGTCCGGAATTCAATATAGACCATAGATCTAGGCATCGAAACTTGGGTCATCCAGATGCACGCATACATTATCTGCGATTACGGACCCCCCCCCACCATTAAAGGTAGAATGGTCGTGGGGGGTTCGGAAATACTTGTCCACCATAGATCTAGGTGCGAACATCTGATTCGTTGATACATGAGCAATGCATAAATGCAAGCGCGAAAGCATATGCGCCCAGAGAACTTAGGATAAGTGCATATCGTGGGTTTTCCCAAGCTTTCACATGTTTATATCACCAAGGGGTTAGACAACCAACCTTTTAAGCTTCCAAGACATGGTCCAACATTGATCATCGAGCTGGTTTTATTGAAATAAAGCAAACTACCCTATGTTCTAACCTAATTTCCTATGACAATTAGCCCATATTAAACTGTTGAACTAAGAACTTACTCTATCCTAGGGTTATCTGACCAAGATTAGGCAGTCTGGCCAGATTTATTCACTAACTAACCTAGATTACTTGGCTAAGATTAAACTGTTTAGCCAAGCTTATTCACTATTCCTATCAAAATCAATTTAAAATAACTTGGCCATGCTTGAAAGGTATGGACCAAGTCTCTTGTTATTACATGGGGATCTATTGAATTTCTTTTATGCCCTCTTTTATTCTTTTTCTTTATTTTTCTTTTTCTTTCTTTTCTTTTTCTTTTTCTTTTTCTTTTTCTTTTGTTTTTCTTTTTCCAAATTATTTGCAGAATGAAAAATCATTTGACAAACAAAAACACTAAAGAGATAACATTTCAGTCACCAGTTGATCCTATAAATTATAGGGTTATAACAAGTTGGAAATATACCTAGACCTAAACCATGAACATAACATAGACATATACCTAGACCCATATCAATACCTATACTTGCACCATTACCATGACCTATACCATGGCATACACCATGACCTAGACCATGGCAAGACAAGGTATGACAAGGCAGGGCTTGGCAAGGCAAGGCATGGTAAGGAAATGTTTAGGTATAGGGCTAGGACTAACTATGGAAATGTAGGGTAAGGAAATGAAAGGAAAGGTAAGAAAATACAAGACATTACAAGGCTAAGAAAAACTAGACATGGAAAGACAAGGCAAGTTCTAGATCTAGGTCTAGGTTTACATACTATATCTTATTATAAAATTTATTATGTTGACAGATTAATTTTTATTTCTTTGATTGTTTTTTTGTTTGTTAGTTTGTTCATGACTTGCGGGACTAACCTGTGGCTAAGAAACCACGACTCAGGGGCATCTAAGCCATCAAAATCACTCAGGGATCGCACATGGCCTGAGCCACACCAACCCTTAACATAGTTGGATTTGTTTTCCCCGCAAGTTTCGAACCGGTGACTTTAACATCACGGAGTGCCTTAACATCACACTCCATCACCGACTGTCCTACACCTCGGGGACCTTATTTCTTTGATTTTAAATAAGGCCTTGAAGTTATATTTTTTTTCATGCAATCCAAAATAAATTATGAATCAATAGTATAATGAGACTACACAATAAGGATGGAAATAGAACGTATTTAGTGGCATCCCCTTCTATGTAAATCCTATTAATTATGATAACCCATGTTTCATAACTTTGAATATACCTAAGATATATGAATAACAAGATATTGTGTTATGACATTGAAATTATCATGCAAGTATTTTTATCTAAGATAGATGGGATAACAAGTTGTAGAATTACATGCTTAATGAATCATTTGATTGTAATTTTTAGGTATTATACTTGTTCATTTAGTACAAGCATTATTTTTTTTAAGAAAAAAAAAGGTATGATACATGAATGCCATTATTGTTTTATTAAATTAACTTGAAAACAAATTTATTAGAATTTAATTGACTTTGAAAATAATTTAATGTTGTTTCTTATTATAGAGACAAATTTCTTGTGGGCGACTCAAAGGACAAGAAATTCTCCATAATAATGAAAAAAACTATATTTTTACAAACAATCAGTTTATGAATACCATAATGACAATATCTTTTAGATGAATTATGGTTAGCTGAGGCAAGATAGGAAAATGAAATGCAAGGAAATGCAACGCAAGGCAATGCAAGGCATGGAATGGAAATTCATGGTAAGGCATGACATGGAATAGAAGTCAAGGCAAGGAAAGGTATGACATGACAAGGTAAGGCATGGAATGGCATGGCATGGCAAGGAAAGGCATGGCATGGCATGGAAAGGGAAGGAAAGGAAATGAAAGGAAATGCAACCTAAGGCAATGTAAGGCAAGGCATGGCATGGCATGGAAAGGAAATGAATAGCATGGCATGGAAAGGAATGGAATGAAAATTCAAGGCATGACATGGAAATGAAAGGCATGGTGTGGAAAGGCAAGGCATGGCATGGGATGGGATGGAAAGGAAAGGAATCACATGGCAAGGAAAGGCATGGCATGACATGGCATGGCAAGGAAAGGAAAGGCAAGGAAAGACATGGCATGACAAGGCAAGGCATGCCATGGCAAGGAAATCCAAGGCCTGGAATGGAAAGTCAAGGAAATAAAAGGAAATCTAAGGCATGGCATGCCAAGGCAAGGAAATACATGGAAAGGCAAGGCATGGAAAGGAAATGAAAGGAAATGAAAATAATTTCATGATAAGTCTAGGAAAGGAAAGGAAAGACATGGCATGAAAAGGAAAAGCATGGCATTGCATGGAAAGGAAAGGTATGGCATGGCATAGAAAGGAATGGAAAGTAAATGCATGGCATGGCAAGTAAAGGCAAGGAAATTCAAGGACTGACATGAAAAGTCTAGGCAAGGAAAGGAAAGGCATGGCATGGAAAGGAAAAACATGGCATGGCATGGAAAGGAAAGGCATGTCATGGCAAGGAATGGAAAGGAAAGGAAAGGCATGCCATGGAATGACATGTCAAGGCATGGAATGGCATGGAATGGAAAGGAAAGGCATGGCTTGGAAAGCCAAGGCATGACATGTACTGGCAAGCTAAGGCATGGAATGGAAAGGCAAGGAAATGCAAGGCATGACATGGCATGGCATGGAAATAAAATTAAAGGAATGGAATTGCATGGCATGGCAAGGCATGACATGGAAAGGAAAGGCAAGGAATTACATGGCATAGCATGGCATGAAAAGGCAAGGCATGGCATGAAAAGGCAAGGCAGGGCATGCCAAGGCATAGCATGGCATGGAAATGCAAGGCATGGCATGACATGGAATAGAAAGGAAATGCATGGCATGGCATGAAAAGGAAAGGCATGGCATGAAAAGGCAAGGAAAGGCATCAAAATTCATGGCATGGCAAGGTGATGCATGGTAAGTCATGTCATGGAATGGAAAGGAAAGGCATGGCATGGAAAGGAAAGGCAATTCATGGAATGGAAAGACAAGGAATGGAAAGGTAAGGAATGGGCATGGCATGGCATGGAAAGGAATGACATGGAAAGACAAGGCATGGCTTGACAAGTCAAGGCAAGGCATGGGAAGGAAAGGAAAGGCATGACATGGAAAGGAAATGCATGGCATGGAAAGGCAAGGAAAATCACATAATGACATGGCATGACATGGCAAGGCAAGTCATGGAATGGAAATTCATGGCATGGCATGGCATGTCATGGGAAGTGAAGTAAAGGCAAGGCATGACATGGAAAGGAAAGTCATGGCATGGCATGGCATGGCATTGTATGGCAAGGCAATGCAAGTCAAGGAATGACATGGCATGGCATGGCATGGAAATCCATGGGATGGAAAGGAAAGGAAAGGCTTGACATGACAAGACAAGGCATTGCATGAAATGGAATGGAAAGGGAAAAACACTTCGTTGGATGGAAAGGAAATTTGTGATATAAAGTTAAGTCATATGTCCCTAGAAAAAATGTTTTTTTATTTCTAGGGATGAGAAATGTTCCTTGTTTTTTTAATTCTTGTTTCATTGCAATCCAAATTTTGATTTGAAATTTTCCTTGCATAATGTTATGGGAAGATATATTTATTCTTGTATAGGTTAAAATGGGAAGATACATGGCAAGACATGCAAGGAGGGATTAGTCTATTTTAGATCATAGTGGTGTTGTAGGGATTTGTAAATGTAATGACCTATATTTTGGCCTTAGAAGGTTAGAACTTTGATTTTTACTTATCTTAGTGATTCATTGCTTATATTTGTTGGGTTTAGTTAGAGACATATAGATATTTGATATCTATACATATGGATCTATTTATATGTTGTGGGATATTATTTTTATTTTTATATGTTTATGATGATGATAGTTATGTGATTTGTTTAAACATGCAAATTGAAATGTGGAACTTTGGTATGTGGATACTAGTTCAAAATTATGTTGTGAATGTATAATAGATGCAAGGAATCGTGTAAATAAAAACACATTTCTTAATTTAAAATTAATACAAATAAGGATTCTCATATCAAATTTTTAATCTATATGCATGGATATGAGTTATGCAATATCCAAATGAATATAGTGTTGAGGTGACCAAGGCATGGCATGGCATGGCAAGGAAATGCATGGCATGGAAATTCAAGGAAAGGCATGGCATGGAATGGCATGGAATGGAAAGGAAAGGAAAAGCATGGCATGGAAAGGCAAGGAAAGGAATGGGAAGGAAAGGCATGGCAAGTGATTTCATGTCAAGGTAAGGCATGCCACGGCATGGAATAGAAGGGTATGACATGGAAAGGAAAGGAATGACTTGGAAAGTCATGTCTTTGAAATGAAAGGAATAACTTGGAAAGTCATAGATTTGCAAGAAAAAGAATGGCATGGAAAGGAAAGGAAATGCAAGGAATGGCATGGAATTGTAAGGAAAGACATGGCATGGAAAGGCATGGCATGGAAAGGCAAGGCATGGAATGGTATGGCATGGAAAGGAAAGAAAAGGCATGACATGTCAAGGAAATTTATGGCATGGCATGGCATGTAAAGGAAAGGAGATGTAAGGTATGGCATGGAATGTCATGACAAGGCAAGGATCCAATGCAACTAACGGTTTATCCATATGAGTCCTGATTTGAGTTTTATCATGAGTTGCAACCCACCTACTTAATCCATTCAGGGACATGTTGGAAATTTGGTCTAGGGGCATAAAATCCAAACTGAACAGCATAATGGAGTTCCATAATCTCTCACATGTCTGGTTGGCCAAGTTCAACATGACCACACTACCCACAATAACCCAACACAATGTTCTTGAAAATCGACGTATTGTTAAAAAATTGCAGTATGCCTCATTGAGAAAAACCCTAGTCCCAATGATACTCCAACAAACACTTTTATGGGAAAAAAATGATAGAAGAGGGGCCCCATTAGTTGAAACCTCAGTTCCCTGAATCCAATGCAACTAACGGTTCACCCATCCGAGTCCCAATTTGAGTTTTATCATGATTTGAAACTCGCCTCTTGAAGACATTAAGGGACTTGTTGGCAATTTGGTCTGGGGGCATAAAATACAAACCAAGTAGCATAACAAAGTTTTGTAACCTCGTGAATGTCTATTTGGCCAAGCCCCACGTGACCACGCTACCCAAAATACATGGATGATTTTAGGGGCTAAATTTCGCTAATGGGCTAATTTTCCATGGTTTTTCCAAAAACGAGATTCGCTATTTTAAAAATGATTCGCCCAAATTCTATAGGATAAAATTATTTTACCTTAAAAATCGCCAAAATTTTATAAAAACTATATAAAATCCTTAGAAATTTGAATATTTTAATAAAAATATTGCCAAACATTTATAGTTGGCATATGAAGTATAAGTAAGATTCGCCAAGGTTTCTACATTTTAAAGTAAATTTCCATCCTTAAAATCATCCCTGCCAAAATATCCTAAAATAGTGTTCTTGAAAATTGATCTCTTGTTCAGGAATTGCATTATGCCTCATTGAGAAAAGCCCTAGTTCCCTAGATCCTCCATAAAACACGTTTTTGAGAAATGCAATGATAATAGAGGGCCCCCACTAATTTAAAATCAGTGTCTTGGATCCAATTCAACTGATGGTTCATCCATTTGAGTCTCAGTTAGATTTTTATCACGAGTTGCAACTCCCATCCTCAATCCATTCAGGGGCATGATGGTAATTTGGTCTGTAGGCATAAAATCCAAACCGAGAAGCGTAACAGAATTTTGTAAGCTCCTATAAATTTGTTTGGCCAAGGCCCACACGAACACACTATCCACAATTTCCTAGAATAATGTTCTTGAAAATCGACCTCTTTCTTAGGAATTTGACTATGCCTCATTAAGAAATACCCTAGTCCTGGTGATCCTCCAGCAAAAACATTTTCAATCAATGGAATGACAAGAAATGGGAACCACTAGCTGAAACCTGGTGACTTAGATCCAATGCAACTCATGTTTTTTACATCTAAGTCTCAGTTTGAGTTTTATCGTGAGGTGCAACTAACCTCCTCAAACCATTCAGGGACATGTTAGAAATAGACCTAGACCTAAACCATTAACATAACATATACCTAGACCTAGACCTAGACCAATACCTAGACCTCCAACATTACCATGACCTATACCATGACAAAGACCATGACCTAAACCATGACCTAGACTATTGCAAGACAAGGCATGACAAGGCAAGGCATGGCAAGGCAATGTCTAGGTATATCTATGGCAATGCAAGGCAAGGCAATGCAAGGCAAGAAAAGCAACGACAAGACATAACAAGGCTAAGAAAAACTAGACATGGCAAGGCAATGCAAGGTCTAGGTATAGGTCTAGGTTTACATGCTATATCTTGTTATAAATGTTATTGAGTTGAAAGATTAGTTTTTATTTCTTTTATTTTAAATATGGCCTTGAAGTTATGCTTTTTTTCATGTGATCCACAAGAAATTATGGATCAATAGTATAATGAGACTACACCATAAGGATGGAACATAAACCTATTTAGTGACATCCCCTTCTATGAAAATCCTGTTAATTATGATAATTTATGTTTCACAACTATGAAGATACCTAAGATATATGAATAAAGAGAGATTATGTTATGAAATTGAAATTCTCATGCAAGTATTTTTATCTAATATAGTTGGGATAACAAGTTCTATAATTACATGCTTAATGAATCCTTTGAATGTAATTTTTAGGTATTGTACTTGTTCATTTAGTAAAAGCATTAATTGTTTTAAGAAAAAAAAGGTATGATACATGAATTCCAATATTTTTTTATTAAATTAATTTGAAAACAAATTTATTAGAAGTTAATTGACTTTGGAAATAATTTAATAGTGCTTATTATGATAGAGACAAATTTCTTGTGGGTGACTCAAAGGATGAGAAATTCTCCATAATGATGAAAGTAACTATATTTTTACAAACTATTAGTTTATGAATATCATAATGATAGTATATTTTAGATGAATTGTGGTTATTCGAGGGAAGACAAGGTAATGCAATGCAAGGCAATTCAAGGCATGGCATGGAAATTCAAGGCAAGGCATGGCATGGCATGGAAAGTCAAGGAAAGGAAAGGTATAGCATGACAAGGAAAGGCATGGCATTGAAAGGCAAGGCATGGAAAGGCAAGGCATGGAAAGGCAAGGCATGGCATGGCAAGGAAAGGAAAGGAACGACAACCCAAACTTTGTGAAGTATATTGTGAAGTAGATTGTTCCATGTAGTTCATCTAACAATTCATCAATGAGAGGAATGATAAACTTATCTTTATGGTGATATTGTTGAGCTCTCTATAATCTGGACACATACGCCATGAGTTGTCTTTCTTGAGTACCATTACCACCAGTATAAGAAGTTTGCCTAGGTATAATCATGTCATCTTCTAACATTTATTCAACCATACGCTCAATTTCACTCTTCTGGGAATAAGGGTATCTGTAAGGCCTGATGTTAGGAGGAACACTCCTAGGAATTAAGTGAATATCCTGATCATTATCACGAGTGGGTGGAATACCTTTGGGAATATCTTCAAATACTTTGGAATTCTTATCAATGATCCCTTGGAGATCTAGGGAAATATATGTCTTAGATGTTTGAACATATAGTGAGAATAGTTGTACAATTAGACCTTGATGTCCCTTTTTCAATAATTTTTTCATGCCATTATAGCATAACACCTTACTATGTTTCCCTGTGATACCCCTTAACTCAAATTCCTTTCCTTCCAATGAAAATTTCATGAAAAGTTCTTGAAAATTAAAATCCATTGTTCCCAATGATTGTAACCATTGGACCCCTAGTACAACATCAACACCACCCATGGGTGTATAAATCATTGGACTATTCATTACATATTCCCCCATCGTAAGATTTATCTTATGAAATTTTCCTAATAAATTGATAGTTCCTCCATTTGAATTCATTACTTGAAACTCCGGTGCTAGATATATAAATAAATTGAGAGATTTTTCTAATTTACAGTGAATGGAATTATGAGTACTATGAAAATCAGTTAGCACTATTACCTTTTTCTTTTTGATATATCATCTCTTAAGAAGAAATCTCTTCTACATATTCATATTGAGATGGTTCTTGTTATTGTTCTTATATCTCTTCACAATCTATGCAGAATAATTTCTTCCCACCACACTTATGTCCCTTACTGTACTTTTTGTCATAATTAAAGCATAAACCTTTTTATTTTCTTTCATCCAATTGTTGACGTGTCAACCTTGTAGGTTGAGGTGGTTTAAAATAAGGAACAATATTCTCTCAATAGATGTTAGGGGTGGTCCTTCTAGTAGCCATAGGCATATATTTACTTTCAACATTTCTCACCACCCTGAATGCATTCTCCAATGATTTGGGTTCCTAAAGGAAAACCTCATGTTGAATGTTATCCTTTAATGTTCCTATGAAGACATCAATCATGTACTCATCTGGAATATTCGTTACCTTTATATTCAATCTTTGGAAGTTCTCAATGTGCTCCGCAACTGAACCCTTTTGCTTGAGATTTATCAATTGGCTGAAGAAGGTATTTCTCCTTGTATCCTCATAGTGTGCTATAATTTCTTCCATGAAAATTTTCCAAGTTACAAGTGATTTGTGAGAATAAATCCATCGATACCAAGAAAAATGATTAGTTTCTAAATATGAGGATGCAATTCATACATTTTTTGTGTGTGGCACATCATGTAGATCAAAGAACCACTCCATCTAAAGTATCCATGTGATTGGATCCTTTCCATCAAACTTCCTCATATCAATCTTAGGAAAATGGATGGTCTTCAACCCAAAGACTGGAGTTTCTCCAATCTTGATTCATCTTCCTTGTGTCCTCATCATGCATTTCATGGGATACATTGTCACCTTCGGGTGGCCTCTCTATTAGAAACTTTTTAAACCCTTCCATGATATCCCCTTTTAATCCATCCATATCAGTATCCATCATCACTTCCAAAAACTTAGCTTCAGTTGAATCCATCATCTTTTGCAGTTCATCTTTTGTTATTTCCTTCTTTTGTAAATCATATATGTACTTGCACATTTCTTCACCTTAATCAAGAGTCCAAGTAGGATTGTCTGAGGGATTACTTGGTGTAGAAGTTGCCTTTTTTGGTGGCACGTTGGTCAAGTATCACTGCAAGGTAGGAATTCCTAATTGGCTTAGGTAGAGGTCCTCATAAACAAATGAGTGTCAGGTGATATAGCTCTTTGATATACGTGCGGGGTCCAACAATATTACTCAACCCAATATCTCATGGAAATAACTAAGGAGGCTTTACCATGCCCTTATCCATGCTATCCGACTACCCAGGTACTATATGGTGATCTCCATGAGTGTTGTTCTCGGTGTACTATAGCAACAAGACAACCAAATGGTTTACTCGATCGGTCTCGGGATTCTATGTGGTCTCCCAATACATGTGAGGTACATGGGAGATAAAATCCATATTATTTTTGTCTAATGCAAAAATGTTCGAAAGGGGCCTTCCGATATACTCTAGGTATGTGGAATAACCACATCGTCCCTGGGTTGTAGCGCTGACAAGTAATGAAAAATCCTACGTTTAGAGACATCGCCATACATATGTACCTAAAAATACCTAAGATTCTCCCAAATTTATTTCATACTCCTTTTATCCCACTTTATTCTAGTTTATGAATCACCCTAGTTGGATCTTCTAGTCAAAAGATATGCAAATTTCCAAAAATAAAATAAAATGCACCTTTTAAAACCATGACTTGGAGATTGTTCTACTAGTCAACCTTTCTTCTGGTGTAGCTCTACAATTTTGACCCGTATGAATCTAAAATTTTATCTTGAGGTAGCCTGATGTGTCTTCTTTCCAGCCCCATAGGTTATACTAATATTGGATTCTCCAAGGGAATTTTATGATAACTTTCCCAAGATGTGCTGATTTTTTCCCTTTCAGGAGAGAGAACTTGTACGACCTTCTGCGGGTCACTGTCTTCACATACTAATTTGAAATTTTCACCTGTAAAAATTTATTCTGTACCATAACCAATGGAATAGGTCTCACTCAAATTGTAGGTATGTAGCTTCAAATATAACAATTTTCCCAAGAACACCTATTTTAGACTGAAATATGGAACAACCAAAAACCCTAATTTCCCCAGATAATAAATTTTTGAGTACAGAGAATCAAGGGATGAAATTTGTACACAAGATAGTTCATTATTCCTCCTTAATACTCTAAAAATTTCAGAACCTGAAACCAAGACAAAAAGAATTTGGAGAGAAAAGTCCAAGAAGCCTTGTTTTGAAGAAGACAATCCCAAGGATTGTATAGCTCTGATACCAAATGTTAAGAACCAAATATCAAATTAGCATAAAAACCTCATAATAAGTACTCCATGCCTTGAAAAAGAGAGAAATTAAGATAATAATCCGTGTCAATGGGGAAACCTCCTTATATATCACATGAATTCACAAATACAAGATGATTCCAAATGAAAAAGGTCGCCTTGGTATATATAAGAGAGTAGGAGGTACAATTACAATAAATAAAATAACAATACAATATGCCCCAATTAAGGGTTAATGTGCCACTATTTAGGGATTAACATGGCATGGAATGTCATTGAAAGGGAAAAACACTTCGTTGGATGGAAAGGAAATTTGTGATATAAGTTAAGTTGTATGTCCCTAGATTTTTTTTTCATTTCTTTGGATGAGAAATGTTCCTTTTTTATTCTTGTTTCATTGCAATCCACATTTTGATTTGAATTTTTCCTTGCATAATCCTATGGGAAGATATATCTATTCTTGTATAGGTTAAAATGGGAAGCTACATGGAAAGACATGCAAGGAGGGAATAGTCTATTTTAGATCATAGTGGTGTTCTAGGGATTTGTAAATGTAACGACCTATATTTTGTCATTAGAAGGTTAAAACATTGATTTTTACTTATCTTAGTGATTCATTGTTTAGTATTTGTTGGGTTTAGTTAGAAACATATAGACATTTGATATATATACATCTGGCTCTATTTATCTATTGCAGGATATTATTTTTATTGTTATATGTTTATGATTATGATAGTTATGTGATTTGTTTAAACATGCAAATTGAAATGTGGAACTTAAGTATGTGGATACTAGTTAAAAATTATGCTATGAATGTATAATAGATGCAAGGAATTGTGTAAATAAAAACACATTTCTTGATTGAACATTAATACAAATAAGGATTCTCATATCAAATTTGTAATGAATATGCATGTATATGAGCTATGAAATTAACATATGACTATAGTGTTAAGTTCACCAAGGCATGGCATGGCATGGAAAGGAAATGCATGGCATGGAAAGTCAAAGAAAGGTAAGGCATGGCATGGAAAGTCAAAGAAAGATAAGGCATGTCATGGAAAGGAAAGGCATGGCATGGAATGGAAAGGAAAGGAAAGGAATGGCAAGGCATGACATGGAAAGGAAAGGCATGGAAATTGATTTCATGTCACGGTAAGGCATGCCATGGCATGGAATAGAAAGGTATGACATGGAAAGGAAATGTATGACTTGGAAAGGAATGGATTTGTAAGGCAAGGAATTGCATGGCAAGGAAATACAATGCAAGGAATGGCATGGCATGTCAAGGAAAGGCATGGCATGAAAAGTAAAGGCATGGGATGTCATGGCATGGAATTGAAAGGAAAGGCGTGGCATGGAAAGGAAAGGCATGGCATGGAATGGCATGGAAATGCAAGGCATGGCATGGCATGGCATGAAAAGGAAAGGTATGGCATGGGATGGTAATGATAGATATATCATAGAAATTCAAGGAAAGACAAGGCATGCCAAGGCCTCAAATAGAAAGGAAGGGCATGACAAGGAATGGCATGGCAAGGAAAGGCATGGCATGGCATGGGAAAAAAATCGAAATTAAGGAAATACATGGAATGCCAAGGAAAGGAATGGCATGGCATGGCATGGAATGGCATCAAATTCATGGCAGGGCATGGCATGGCATGGAATGGCATCGAAATGCATGGCAAGGCATGGCATGGCATGAAAAATCATGTCAAGGCATGGCTTGGCATGGCATGGCATGACAAGGAAAGGAAAGACATGGAAAGGAATGACATGTAAAGGGAAGGTATGGCAAGGGAAGGAATGGAATGCCATGGAATGGAAAGGCATGGCATGGCATGACATGGAAAGTGAAAGCAAGGAAAGGCATGGCATGGCAAGGAAAGGCATGGTGTGGCATGACATGACATGGAAAGGAGTAGCATGGAAAGGCAAGGCTAGAAATCATAAGGCAAGGAAAGGCATGGGAAGTTAAGGGAAGGTAGGGAAATGCAAGGTAAGGAAAAAATAGACATGGAAAGGAAAAGCAAGGCACGCCAAGGTATGGAAAGGAAAGTTCTAGGTATAGGTCTAGGTCTAGGTATAGAAATGCAATGCAAGGCATGGAAAGGAAAGGCAATGCATGGAAAGACAATGAATGGGATGGAAATTCAAGGCAAGGCATGGCATGGAAAGGTAAGTCATGGCATGGAAATTCAAGGCAAGGCAAAGTATGGCATGGCAGGGAATGGAAAGGAAATGCATGAAAATGTAAGGGAACACAAGGCAAGGAAAAGGAAAGGAAAGGATAGCTAAGAAAGGAAATAAAAGGAAAGGAAAGGCAAGGCTAGGAAAGCAAGGAAATGAATGGAAAGGAAAGGCTAGGCTAGGAATTTATCACATACTTTTTTGTGGATGCCCCATCCACTTGTTATATTCCACATTCATCAATGGATTTGGCTACCTTGGAATTCACACATGTTGAGTGGTTTCATGCATGCACATTCTTCGAGGGAGAATTCCATGTGGACACTTGGCATTTGAATTGGCTTGATGCCTATTTTTGGTGGTGTGTCCCATTCATAAGCATTATTTGGTGCATACTACTACTATTTTTGGATGAAGGAGAATTGCTTTGGAGATGGTAATGTATGCATGTTGTAACATAATCATCCATGGATTGTGGAGAGATCTAAATAATTCATTATTATAATATTTATTTGACTTTTCATGGAGTTAGTTAGAAAATAATAATATTTTTTGTATAAGATAAGAGACTCGGTCTATAAAGAAAAGTTCTCTCTCTCCATTGTAAAGGGTGGATAATTTGGGTGTATATGAGCTCTCCTCTTGGGATACATTGTAGAACATTTTGGCAAGATTAATGGAGAATTTGAGGTATATTTTCATTTGATGTGAGGCTTTATTGTGCACTCATATTTTATGTGTTGATTTTGTATTAAGAAACCCTTGTAACATGTTGTGATTGACATTATAATTAACCATGCTTCATTTTGGATAGAGTAATGTGAGGTTTCAACTCTCTTATTTCTATTATGATTATGTTGTCCTACATGATTCTTATTATTGGTTCCTAGAGTCTTAACTCTTAAGTAGGATGGGACTTCAGTCTTTTGTCAAAATTAGGTCCTTGAGAACCATTAATTGCATATGGATTTATCACTTAGCAATATTTTCCACCATAATAGATTCAATAATGTGTTAATGCATAACACCAGTATTTATAATCACTTTAGAAAAAGAGAAATATTCTTACTTACATAGAATTCCTTAACACTTTAAAAAGTAATTAATAAAATTAAATAAATTTATGCATTCATACACATAAAACTCATACACTTTGAAATTCAAATACTTTGAAATTTATACATTCATCAACATAGAGTGTAGAAACAATGAGATTCATAAAAAAAGTGCCATGAAAAGTGTGTCTGTGTGTGTGTGTGTGTCTATATATATATACATATTAGTGATGATATTAGGGGCTAAATTTCACCAATGGGGCTAATTTCCCATGGTTTTTCCCCAAAAAAGATTCACTAATTTCCATTTTTTCTAAAAACGATTCACCCAAGTTCCATAGAATGAAATTATTTTACCTTAAAATTCACCAAAATGTTTTAGAAACTATATAAAATGTTTATAAATTTGAATAGTTTTACAAAAATGTCACCAAACATTTTACATTTTGCATATTAAGGACTTAAAATTTGCCCAAGTTTCTACATTTTAATATAAATTTCCATCCTTAAAATTATCCCTAATATATATATATATATATAGAGAGAGAGAGAGAGAGAGAGAGAGAGAGAGAGAGAGAGATACATCATCTAAATTGTACATTTTTTACAAAATGGCACATCATGCCCAATATACAAAAATGACAGCAAGTGCCCTAACATAAAAAAAAACCATATGGTGGCCTAGATAAAAAAAATGGCAGTCATTGGTCACTTATTGATCACTTTCACCCTCACCACCCTCAAGAGCATCCTGGAAATTAATATTTCCTCTCTTTCTTAAAGAAGCACCTTGAGTGGTTTTGTGCCTGGTTGTGGTTCATCACTCCAGAGACTACAAAAAGAAAAAAACATTGTTACAAGTTTTTTTCCACAATAAATTAAAATAATTACAAAATGATACTTCGTAATTCAATGCAAGACAACTTATCACATATGGTATTAACAATTGTGAGGGTGTTACCCTCCTCCATGACCCTAATCTCTTAGTGATGCCACCCTGCATTAGTTACAAGGATCACATCATGAAATTTAAACAAATATGTATAAAATCAATTCCATTCATGATATGTAAAAATTGATCATCAACACATTATCTCATCATGAATATCTCAGACATCGATGGAGAGTCATTGGTAGGTGGAGCGCTTGGTTGTACAACCTGCTCCAAGGAAACATCTATTGTGGTAGCCTGGGTGGATGGCGTAAATGGAAATGGTGGTGGGGATGGGTGGCACACAGGTGCATCCATTGTGGATGGATGTGAGTGAATAGGTGGTGCATATTGGTGACCTGTGGGTGAATCCACTGAGGATGCACCAAATAAGAAAGATATTGGGGGTCGGTGGTGATGAACCCCCTTGGGTTGTACAAGTGGTGGAATAACGCCTATTGATGCAAACCCCACCCTCTCTTGTGGTCTATGCGACCTTTCGATCTAGGATCGTTCAGATTTGGGAGCCAAAGAGACTCACTAGTTCCTGCTGAACCCAAAATTTCATATGCCATGGGCCTCTTTCCTCTTCCCTGCATGTGAAATTGAGTTTGCAAGGGTCTTAATATTTCGGCAGAGTCCTCCAAGTGACTCTGGGCCGAAAAATATGGGATAAACCACTCCTTTAGATTTTAAAAAAACTTCAGTCTCTAACCCCTTTTCCTTGGCGACTGGATATGAACCTAGGTCGTGATCAGGCGCTAACATAATGTGCTAATTCGGAAGCTCCAAGCACTTCAGGCTTTGGGAGATCTTCCTTCACTACCTTCAAAAACTGTCGAACAATGAATTTGGTGAACCTCCAAACACCTATGGGATCAATGGTCCCCAATCTCCGTCAAGATATACGACCCACTATGACTCTAGGAATTTAGTCTTCAGTGACCTAACCCACTCCAACACTCAATAACCATGGAGTGTCGAATTCCAAATATTATCAGAAGACCCCTATCCTCTTGAAAAATTGATGGTTGAGCCTTCACTTCACAAACTATAGGATTATGGAGTCATGTCTATCACAACTCACCACACCTCTGAACACGTGAACTGACAGATCTCTGAAGGGCCCCAAATCAATGACTCTCCATTCTCCAGCGACCAATGATGGAGATATTCTTCAGAACTCTGGGATTCTGGAGTTCTAGATTGTCCACACTCTCTATCTTCTCGAGCACCAAATTGACGAACTCACAAAGGATTGAAATCAATGGATCCCACATCTCGGCAGACAGATGGTAGAGATCTTATTTGGACTTCGAGAGTATGGGTGTCTTCACAGCCCAACTCTTTATATCCTCTGAATAATGGAATTAATGGAGGAAATATCCTTCGTCCACGTGTCCTCTCTGACTGGACAGTTGATATGGGTTCCAGCCTTTGGGCCTTCGAGCGGTCTCACAACACTACACCTTGTTTCCTCCGAAGTACCATACCTTCAGACTTCAGGATCTGCTGCCACGTGTTTCCTCCTAATCAACGGTGGATATTTACTCTGGATCTTGGCCCTTCAGGAATTTTAGATGTAACTCAAACCAATTCCTCTGGAGTGTTATTTCTCCATACCTCCACATATGGCACGACATTTCCACTCCAGATCAATGACTAGGATGAGTTTCATCCTTCGGGATTCTGGGAGACTTCACCTTACTGCACTTTGATTTCCTCTGGAGTGCCAATTCTATGGAAATTTGAATCTTCTACCATGCATCCAATGGAATGAATGGCCCGGATTAGCTCTGGCTCCTGGCCCTTCGAGAATTATTGAATCAGTTCAACCTATTTCCTCGGAAGTGATGGACTTATGGACTGAGCGATATACCGACATACGTCCCCTCCAATGAACAGTGAGGATATACTCTACTCTTCGGATCTCTGGGTGGAATGAAACCCTCCACACTTCTAATATCTCAGACCTCCGATCTTCCAGACTTCACAATCTATTGACTCATGTTCCCTACGCTAATGGATAGGAAGTGCTCCAACCTTCAGAGCTTTGGGTGGATTGAACACTTCACACCTCGTTTCCTCTAAAATGTTAATCTTTCGGACTTCTGTATCCACCAACATGAATCTCGATTGATAGACAAACCATATTTTCTTTGGGTCCCCGCAGCTTTGAGAACGTCGTCTCCTTTGCACCCAAGCTCGGAAATATTCTGAATAGGCGAAGTCCAAAGGACTTCGGGGGTTAAACCTCATGAAACTTACCTATATCAAACGGTGGTCAATCCTTGCACCTAGATCCAATGGCTGGGATCTATCCTTATCCTATGCATGCTCCTTCCTCCATCCAAAATCTGATACTGCAGTCTAGATCACCTCTCGCAGTCGATCCTATGGTCATAGTTTATCCTCCTCCTCTGCTATTTCAACTTTCCTTCCAATGAAGGATTTTTTTTGGGATTTTAAATGCCTCAACCTTTCACTGCATTCATTGTAATGATTTCCCTCCTGATTTTTCAATCCTTTAAGGGTTTTTGAAGGGACTTGGCCCTTCAAAAAATCTTTCTACCCTCCTGGTAGCTCAATGCTCTTTCTTCCGATATTTTTTAACTTTAAGGGACTTAGGCCCTAGTGCACAGTTGTTCTACTTTGAAAAACTGGAACTTGAAAGTTTCTCCTCCTCTGCACACTTTGCGCTCTGTCTTCATTGGATTTTTTCAACACTTTCCAAGTGTTGGCCCGATGCATGCCTTGCATGGTTCTTTTATGCACAACTGCACTATCTCTCCTGATCTTACAACTCACTCAACCTCTAAGGGTCTCGACCCTTTATTCCTTTAACAATTTTTCTTGACCTCCTAGAACTCGGGCTCTTTCCTCCATATCTTGAAACTTAAAACTCTTTGTCTTTGGCACACTCCTTTTGCTTTCTATGTAGACTTGCAATCAATTCTCCTTCGAGTCTTAACTTAGGAAAAACTTACTTGCGCACTCCTTGCGCTCTGTGTGTATACTTACACTTCTCATCCTCAGCTTTAGCTTCTGGTGTGCCCTCTTGGAAACCTACTCACATAACTCAAGGTAGATTCCTTGCACCTGCTCGATGCACTTTTTGTAGAGTCTTCCTCAGAGAGTTCAACAACTCTAGTGTGTCTTATTCGTAGTTTTCAACAAATCTAATGTGAAAACCTTGCACAGTCCTCCCTTATTCTAAGTTTTACAAATTGTTTTGGTGTGCCCACCTGGCACACTCTTCTTTGAACTCAAAACAGAGTTTGAAACACACTCCTTGCATTGACTTCATAGAGTTTTCACTAACCCTGGTGTGCACTCCTTGCACAAGCCTAAGAGACCAAAACACTCAGAAAATTTACAAATGGGGGAATCTATCTAATTCCTGCAAAGGGAATATAAAATTCTCACATTATTCATAAACATATAGAAATAAACACAGAAAAAATTTAGAGACATTCACGAAGTAAACATAACAACAAACACAAAAACCTCATGGGCATGAAAACTTTTTTTTGTATTAATCTGAATGGTTCTATACAATTTTTACAAGGCTAGAATGGAACTTAGTCTCAGTTCTTTCTCATATTCCCTCTTGATCTCTCATGAGCTAAAAACCTTCTAATCAATTTTCAATACAAGAGATTTGTTTTTACAAAAGAGGGGCACCTCGAGCCTTCCCTCCAGCTACCTACTCGCATTAAGTTACAATCAATTACATTTAATTGACAACTAGTCTGAATCATACCTACATCTATCCAACTGTCATTCATTTAAGGCGACTTCACATGCAACCTATACAATACACATGGATTAGATTTCTTTGAGTCTTACAGACTTTAACTACATTTAATTGCATTAAAAAATTTAATTTGGGTTTAAAATGAGAGGATTGGAGCCTCTCTTCCCTTGGAGTTTGTTCCTCCTAGTGTGCAAATGAGTTGGATTTCTGACGCGTTGCTAAGGTAGAGTGATGCTCATGCATCACCTATCCTAGAAATAGGTAACCCAAAATATGTGGTCGTTTTCCCAGGGACTAAACTAGTATTGTAACTAGATAAAATATCAGCAGCCTACATACATATTAATAATATTGTTATCAATACCAAATAGTAAAATACAACAACATAAATATCACAAATTTGAAATTTAAATGAGGTTTAACTCAACAAATGATACTTATGAAGTAGGTGACTTGTCCATCCCAGGTGGACATTGCTTGACACCGCCTAGTCCTGCAAACTGTAGAAACACAAGAACATTATAAATTTGACGATGCCAGAAAATAAAGAAATCACTATGGTGAATTTATAAAATGTGGCACATATCTGTGTATGTGAAAAACAAAATGAGAAGGATGCCTCTACCATTACATCGGTGATGGATACAGACACCAATGCATCTATCAGTATAGAGGGTATGTTATATGGGTGTAGAAACTGCAAAACATCATACAATAAAATTTTGAAATAAATACACATAATATTATATAAATATATAACAATGAAGAACATAGATATGATTAAGATACTAACCTCCTCCATGAAGATCCATTATCCATTGGCCTCCATAGGCCCATAGCAAGTATTCTTGCAAATCGAGCATCTGTGAGGTTCACACGGATGACTAGTATGTCCATGTTCCCTCTCCTCACTACACTCTGCTCTAGGGGTTGAAGGTACAACCCCTCTATCAATGTCACTGGCAGGCACCTCCTGCCGAAATAGTGCAACAAATATACCATGTTGCACTAGGCTCTGAGTCAAGGATGATAGAGCTACATATACCTGTTGCAAGCCCTCTACAACAAGAGGATGTTGGGAAGGGGGTTAGGCCTTTTCCTGGGAGGATGAAAACCTAACATGGGATCATGCCTAGCATGGTCTCGGTCCTATGCCGACCCTTGACCCACCCCTTGGAATTAATGAATGTCAAAGTAGTTCACATGGTGACCCAAAATAAATTTTTACCATAATTTTCTCAAAACATATAAAGGCATCTCCCTATTATTGTAGGGAGGTGCATCAAATACCATAACCACCTATCCATCTAGTTTTGAAGAATTTGTGGGTGGAGGCACCATTCAATACAAATGTGTTTCTTGGTGATAGGTGGTTGTCGAGATCGAGGATCAATAAAAAGAGATATAGGATCTTGTTTTGAAATACCCAAGTCTCTAACTTGGTTTCTATCCAATCCAGTCTTGTAAAACTCGAACATTCTACCCCTGTATTCAAAAATAGAATTTAATTACCCTTGGGAACTTACAATGGACCTCACAATGACGTCCATTGAAGTGGCCAAGCACTCTCAAATAGGTTCTCTAGTTCCCCTTAGATCGTTGACAAGTGATCTCAAAGTAGCCCCTCATCAATCTATATGTTTATGTTTGGTGGTTGTGGTAAGTTGGGATTTTCGTTGCCTTGGTTTTCTTGTGGGCGGTTTTCATTGTCTTTGGGTTCCATTTTAACAATTTTTTCTACAATTTAATAAGGAAATTTAATAAGTTCACTTATGAAAAAGGTATTACAAACAAAAATTTCATTTTATCTCAACAAAATATTAAAATAAATTTGTGTAAAACAAAGAAAAACTATGTGTTATCTTTACAATGAACTTGAAAAAAAAACTATTCAAGATTAGTAAACTTTTGAAATATTTACATTCAAATATTAATTATGTGTATTAATTATTTCCATCGATGTTTATATTGTGTTCTCTTTAAAATTGTCATTGAGCCACACATTTGTAGTGAACCTTGATAATAAGTTTTCAATGCCATTGAAATTTACATCCATAACCCATGACTAATTTTTTTGTATTTTTGCAAATCCAAGAGAGGAGAAAAAGATAAGGATATGAAAAAAACATGAATCATACCCCGATAGTCTTGGACACATTGGCAAGATCCTAGTATTTTTTCCTCCTCTACTCCTCTTTACTTTCTCAAACAGAGAAAATAGCAAGGCACATTGTGCAAATGGGCACAAACTACGCCTATGGTCCCTTAAAAAAATGGTACAACAAGAACGCGTGCATGTTCATAGGAATGTGCATGCATTCTTTCCAAAGTTCCTATGTGGTACATTGAGTGGAGGCTCGGGCTTTTCCAAACCTCTAACACCAGGAACATGTGGGTGTTCACAGGAATGCACACTTGTTCCTATGAATGTGTGTTCCTACTGACCCCCTTAATTAGTGTGTGTTCCTACTAACCCCCTTACCACTTTTTCGTCCACCAAATTTTCACACACACCCTGTCAATATTATTAATATTCTATTTTAATATTATTATTATGATATATTAATATTGATAAAAATATATTATAATGCATATTTTTTTTTCATATAAAAATTTATAAATGTTGTAATAATATAATATTTAGTATAACAATTATATAAATGTTGGAACATTATATTACAATATTTATATTAATATTAATATATCTTCATTAATAATAAATTTCTCTATAAAATTTATTCATATATGTTAAAACATATATATAATATTATATTAGATTAATATAGTATAAATTTTAATATAAAATAACAGTATAGACTCGATTAAGGTGATTGATGGGAAAAGTCAAGAATCTTCATGGTCTGGAGGCTCTACAACAAACCCAATTGCTAATATCTAGAAGCCCATTTCCTTCATCCCAACCACAAACCATGTATGGAATTAATTATACATTTATGCAAGCTCCATGGACCAGCCTGGTAAGGAAATCCTCTTTAAACGACTATAATTGGGAATATCTATCATCAGATTCGAGATTGAAAGTATGGATATCTCGTTTCCCAACTGACAATGGTGAGACTATGAAGCTACGAAGATGACGCCCAGAAATCATCACATTCTCTGCATATCATATTTTAAGGACAAGAACTGGATGCCCATCCATTTATGTAGCTTTAATGTCGGATGCACTGCAAATTTTATCAAGGCAAAGATAACCATGAATGCATATTTCAAACACCATTATTCTCTTCATTTTTTTCCTCCCTGGAACCTCACATATTTGTGCAGATCTGAAAAATTCTAGAGCCTCTACTCTAGCTATACTAATCATTATCCTTTGTATCCATTCCTCCAAGTAGTTGACGATAATGGAGGCCAAAATGGTAATCACCTTCATTGAATTAGACTAGGAACCCCCCTAGGTTCCTCATGATGATGTCCCCTCTTCCCCCAAGTAATTTGTAATGTTATTTTCTTGTTTTTCTCGTCTACATTGCTACATTTTAGCGAAGAATTATCATCAGATAAATGATAGGGAGATAATATTTTTTATTTAAATGTATATATAACAACAGTAATATTTTTTAGTATATCCTGAGATTCTCACCCGATGAAGCAAATGTTCTTCTACTGAGCTGGTTTCCCAAGCGACGGGCTAGTTGTAGAACATATGCAATTTTTTCCAATATGTTTTAATAAAAATAATTAGATTACAAAAAAAACCATTATAGTATAACATTAATATAAGTTAATCTAACATAACATTATAGTATAATATTTATGTTAATATTAACATAAATTTATTAATATAAACTTTATTGATAATAAATTTTTATGTCAACTTTATTTATATAATTATTCATTAATATAAATATATGATATTAAATGTTAGAAGATATCATTAGGCATCTCTGGATTACTAGAAACAACCACATTAATAATATTAATGTGTCTGTATAGATCGATATGCATATATTTAACATATAGTATAAGAAAAAACATTAATAATGTGCTAAATATATTCTTATCCACGTATACATATACATTAATATTATTGATGTAATTGTTTCTATTTATGTTGATATGTGTCAATTATTAAGTCATATTCAGGACAAAGTGTATATTTACTACATTCACTCCCCAATTTCCAAGTGGACCGTGCAGATCAATTCTATGGTCGTTGTCGTAAAAGAAGCACTAAAAATTTTCAATTTTTTTTTAAATAAACATTACATGGCATTAAAATAACATTTATGAATTTGTACAGTTTTTGGTTCCCTGAGTGGCACAACAATTTTCTTTGTTGTCATATATGGAGTCTACTATATGGAGGAGAGGGTTTTTGTTTGCGTGACATGGCACAATCGTCTACTCTATGGAGGAGACTATTTTTGAATTCCCAACGTGGGAAAACAATTTTCAAGTGGTGAACATTTTTCTCTGTTGTAGTATATGGCGTATGCTCTATGTAGGAGATAGTTTACAATTCTGCGATGTGGAAAAAGAAAGGAGACAGTTGTGTTTTGGTAGCCCATTACAATCAATGATAAATGTAAAAATTGTAGTTTGGAGACATTATAAAGGTTGGAACATTGCTATTAAAGTTGAATAATGGAGGAACCTGGAGAAGTTACTGAGGCTGCAAGATTACTACTCAAGCATAAGTGTAGGTAACCCTTAAACTAGCAACTTCTCTTATTCATGGTAAAACTTTCGTAAATCAATAATAAATGTGAAAATTGCAGTATGGAGATGTTATAGAGGCTGGAACATTGCTACTGAAGCTAAAGCATGGAGGAACCTGGAGAAGTTATAGAGGAGATTGCTAGTCAAGTGAAAACACGAGTAACCCTTAAACTAATGACTACTCTTCTTCGTGGTAAAAAAATTGTAATTTGTTCCATCGTGTGAATACCCCATCATCTCTTATAATAGAAAATCCCTATACTTCTTTTTACAACATCTTATTCCAATGCATATCTAGAGAAATGAAGACCCATCATGTTAAATGACAATTAATAAAACCTTATGGTAACTACCTACACCATCCACCAATTCTTTTAATGACTTGGTTCAAGATAGGAGTGCCTAGATTTTATGTAGTTATAACAAGTGTAGTTTACACCCACTGCCATGTTTACATCCAATACCATTATCATCATATATTTAATGAGTAGTTGTTATTACTTACTGATTTGTTGTTAGTTATTGATAATTCCCTTTTACCCCACGTGTAGAAGTTGTTAGGTATGCATAAGTATTATGGTTATTCCAATGTTATTTCCACAATGAACTTTATCTAGTATTTTAATTGACTAATCCAGTATTTTGATTGATCTCGATACTCCCCATAGAAAGTTACGCTCAACTATTCATTATTATTTAGTTTTCATTAATGTTTTTATATTCATTTTCATCACGGGGTAGGGAATTAGTTAAACACTCTCTTCTCGGATTAATGTTTTCATATTCATCATCATCGCAGGGCAAGGTATTAGCTTGACATATGATTCTATGATCATAAGGAATTGTGAAGTTTAGTTATATCATTATTAATTTAATTCATTTTCGAAACCTCGTTGATTTTACGGGATCTTCCCAATGGGATTGGAATAGGCTCTACCCTTGACTGTGAAAAAGAAAAGAAAATTAAAAGTGTGAGAAACTTGCATGTTCATGGTTGTGATATCTAACTCACTATACAATTATTCAATTTGACGTATTTCCTAGGGAAACGATTTCAATTACGTAGTGTAAATTAATTAGATAAAAAAATATGTGTTTATTATAATCAAGTCTCCACAAGAAAACTGTTTTATGTAGATATTGTTAAGAACAAATATCAATATAGCATAGAAAAATATCACAATAAGTACTCAACGCCTTGAAAAAGAGAGAAATTTAGATAATAAGCCTCTTCCAGGGGGAAACCTCCTTATACACCACATAAATGTCCAAATACAAGATCATTCCAAATGAAACTATCGCCTTGGTATATATAGGAGACTAGGAGGTACAATTACAACTAATGGACCCAAGCCGACATAAATAAAGTAACATTACTAATGTAATATGCCCCAATTAAGGGGTAATGTGCCATTATTTAGGGCTTAACATGCCCCTCCCCTTGAGGCAAGTGTTGTTTGCAATGCTTGAGTAACTCTGGATACTTCTGTATAAAAGACTTGTCTTCCCAAGTGGAATCTTCAGTCGATAGTTTCCTCCATTTAATGAAATATTCTGAAATGGATCTATTCCCCAACTGGAGAATTCTTGTGTCAATGATGGCTTCATGCTCCAATATGATTTTTCCTTCCTCGTCAAGTTCTAGAAATATAGTTTGAACTGGGATCTTGTCACCTATAACCTTCTTTAAGCATGAAACATGGAAAACTGGGTGTACTCGTGAAGATGTAGGCAACTCCAATTTGTATGCCATAGTACCAATATTTTGCAACACCTTATAAGGGACATAGTACTTTGGTGATAATTTATTATCCTTCTTGGATTTCTTGAGGGACATCTGTTTGTATGGTTGTAGTCTTAAAAAGACTGAATCCCCTACTTCAAAACTTCTTTCACTACGATGTTGATCTGCTTGTTGTTTCATGTGATTCTGTGCCATGGTCAGGTTGTCCTTTAAGATTTGGATAACTTGTTGTCGATGCTCGATGTGATATTCCACTACTTGAACCTTAGATTTTTATTTTAGATAAGAAGTGATGGAAGGAGAGTGGTATCCATAGAGTGCCATAAATGGTGTCTTTTTTGTTGCAGTATGAAAGGAAGTGTTATACCACCATTCTGCCAAGGGTAACCATTTGAACCATTGTGTTTGTTTATCAGAGACAAAGAAAAGGAGGTAGCATTCCATACATTTGTTCAGTATCTCAGTTTTTCCATCAGATAGAGGGTGATAGGATGAGCTACGAGCCAATTGAGTACCCAAACAAGAAAATAATTTTGTCCAAAAATGTCCAGTGAAGATGGGATCTTTGTCACTTATAATAATCTTTGGGCTTCCATGTAGCTTTTTAACTGTCTCCACGAACGCAGTGGAAACTATATTGGCTTTGAAGGGATGAGGGAGTGCACAAAAGTGTGTATGCTTGGTCAGTCTATCAACAATCACCATGATGACACTCTTTCCTTCAGACTTCGGTAACCCTGTGATGAAATCCATGGAAACATCCTCCCATCAGTTACCTGGGATGGCTAATGGTTGTAAAAGACCTGGGGTCTTAATTGTTTCCACCTTATGTTTTTTGAAAACCAAAAATTCTTCCACAAACCTTTGAACATCATTTTTAAGGCCATCCCAAAAAACATTCCTTGTTGACCCTATGGTAGGTTTTCAAAAATCCTGAGTGCCCTCCTATCGGAGAGGTGTGAAATTCCAATAGTACCTTTTGTTTGAGTGGGAGTTATTACAAAAATATAAGCAATCTTTGTACCATAGTGAATCGTTTTTCCATGTAAATGTATATGATTCACTGGAATCTTGTTGCAACCTTTGAACGCAAGTCCACACATTTTTGTCATTCGTCCATTCATCCCTTGCTTCTATTATCCAATTGGGTTAGATGATCGAGATAGAATAGAGAAAGGCCTTGACATATTCATCCTTTCTTGAGAGTGCATCTTCCACAACATTTTGCCTCTCTTTTTTATAGACGATTTCAAAATCATAACCCAATATATTGGTCACCCATTTTTGTTGTTCTTCGGAAGATAGACTTTGTTCCAAGAAGTATTTAAGACTAACATGATCTGTTTTGACCTTGAAGTGCCTACCTATTAGGTAAGGGAACCATTTATTCAATTCATGTAGTATTTCCATCATTTCCTTCTCATAAATGGGTTTGTGTAAGTCCCTTCCCTTGAGTGGTCGACTTTCAAAATCCAGGGGCCTTCCTTCTTGCATTAGGACAACACCAATTCCATTTCCCGAGGCATCACATTCCACAATAAAGGTTTTTGTGAAGTATGGAGTGGTCAAGACAGGATATTTGCACATCACCTATTTAAGTGTTTCAAAGCTTTAGTTTCCTTTGGAGTCCATGAAAATGCATCCTTCTTAGTTATTGTCGGTAAAGGTGTTGTTATTCTTCTATAGTGCCGAACAAACTTGTGGTAATAACCTATCAAACCCAAAAATTCTCTAAGATTCTTCAATTTTTTTGGAATCGGCCAATCCATCATGGCATTAATCTTGTTAGGGTCTACCTTGACACCTTCAAGAGATACAGTATGACCCAAATACTCCACCTCCTTCACCCCAAATACACATTTGGATAGTTTGGCATATAGTTGTTGCTCCTTTAGTAGTTGTAGCACCTTGTCAACATGTCGCACATGATCCTCCCAAGACTTGCTATAGATTAGTATATCATCAAAAAATACTCACACAAATTTTCGAAGGAAGGGCTTGAAAATGCAATTCATCAACCCTTGGAATGTGGAAGGTGAATTTGTAAGGCCAAAAGGCATGATCAAAAATTCATAATGGCCTTCATGAGTTCGGAATGTTGTTTTTGGGATATATTATTCCTTCATTATAATAAAATGATACCCTGAACCAAGATCCAACTTTGTGAAAAATATTTATCCATGTAGTTCATCTAATAATTCATCAATCATGGGAATGGGAAACTTGTATTTAATAGTGATCTTGTTGAGCTCTCTATAATATGGACACATACGCCATGAGCCATCTTTCTTGAGTACCATTACCACCAATGCAAAGTAAGAACTTTGGATAGGTCTAATAATTCCATCCTCTAACATTTCATCAACCATACGCTCAATTTCACTCTTCTGGGCATAAAGGTATCTGTATGGACTGATGTTAGGAGGAAAACTCCCAGGAATTGGGTGAATAGCATGATCATGATGTCGAGTGAGTGGAAGCCCTTTTGGAATATATTTAAATACTTTGGAATTCTTATCAATGATCCCTTGGAGATCTAGGGAAATAGATGGCTTAGATGTTTGAACATCTAGTGAGCATAGTTGTGCAATTACACCTTGATGCCCCTTTTTCAATGATTTTTTCATGCCATTAGAGCTTATCACCTTACTAGGTTTCCCTGTGATACCTCTTAACTCAATTTATTTTCCTTCCAATGAAAATTTCATGAAAATTTATTGAAAATTAAAAGTCGTTGTTCCTAATGATTGTAACCATTGGATTCCTAGTACGACATCAACACCACCCATGGGTATAGAAATCATTGGACTAGTCATTACATATTCCCCCATAGTAAGATTGATCTTATTGCATTTTCCTGAGAAATTGATAGTTCCTCCATCTGTAATCATTACTTGAAACTCTAGTGATGGATATACAAAGAAATTGAGAGATTTGGCTAATTTATAGTGAATGAAATTATGATTACCTCCAAATTCAATTAGGACTATTACCTTTTTATTTTTGATATGTCCTTCGATCTTGAGGGTTTGAGGAGTTCCAATTCCATCCAATGCATTACACAATATCATGGGAGTCAACTCTTCAGAAGAAATCACTTCTACATTTTCATCTTGAGATGGTTCTTGTTCTTGTTCTTCTTCCTCTTCACAATCTATTTAGAATAATTTCTTTGCACCACACTTATGTCCCTTACTATACTTGTTGTCACAATTAAAGCATAAACCTTTTGCTTTTGTTTCCTCCAATTGTTGAGGTGTCAACCTTGTAGGTTGGGGTGTTTTAGAAGGAGCCTTATTCTATCGATAGATGTTAGGAGTGGTCCTTCTAGTAGCCATAACCATATTTTTACTTTCAACATTTCTTGCCACTCTAAATGCATTCTCCAATGATTTGGGTTCCCAAAGGTGAACCTCATGTTGAATGTTATCCCTTAAATTTCCTATGAGTACATCAATCAAGTGATCATATGGAATATTTGTTACCTTTATATTCAATCTTTGGAAGTTCTTGATGTGCTCTATAACTAAACCCTTTTGCTTGAGATTTATCAATTAACTAAAGAAGCTATTTCTCCTTGTATCCTCATAGTGTGCTATCATTTCTTCCGTGAAAATCGTCCAAGTGATGAGTTATTTGTGAGAACAAAGCCATCGATACCACACAAATTGATTGGGTTCTAAATATAAACAAGAAATCAGTACCTTTTGTGTATGTGGCACATCATGTAGATCAAATAATTTCTCCATCTGAAGTATCCATGTGATTGGGTCCTTGCCATCAAACTTCCTCATATCAATCTTAGGAACGTGATTGATCTTCAACCCAAATTTGGAGTTTCTCCATTCTTGATTCATGTTCATGTTAATGTTTAAGCCATTATTATAGTTCTTTGCATTTCAATAGATAACAATAGCATAAGATAGAATCACTGGGAAATACACAATCACAAGAGACACATCATTTATCCTGGGAAACCCTCATGGGGAAGAAAACCTAGCAAAACTTCCTTATTATAGATATCCAATACAATGCCAAGAGATAACTCAAACAAGTACAGAAGTTCCTCTCCCAAATATGTGCCTCTCTCTCTCTCTCTCTCTCTCTCTCTCTCTTCTCCAACTGCAGCTCCAAAACTTGTCTCTCAAATGAACAAGTGAATGTGTGTCTAAGTGAGGTGCTAGCTTCCTTATTTATACAAGTCTGACACGTGTGGAAGTGTCTCTTCACTGGCAGGGCCGACTTCTCATTCTAGGTGGTTATAACCACCTTTAATATATTCTGGGCCCGACTTCTTATTCTTCCTATTACAATTAAATTTTGACCAATCCGCAAAAGGGGATTTGGTTCTTTACAATAGTCGACATGATGAATAATATATCAAATAATAATCAGAATACACTTTGCAGTTACATTATTTCAACACTCCCCCTTAACAAGAAGGGTATTCTTAAATAGCATCAGGCGAGAGAGAGGCCTTTATTATCAACAACATCATCAATATCATCTTGGAACACTGAATGGCGTATCTATAAATCATTAGAAATTTTCTTCATCGGTAGCATCGTCATTCTCAAAGGAATGCAATCATCATCTGCATCAATATGGATTAGTATAAAAATAATACATCATCATCACAGCACGAGGCTGGCTGATCATCATAATATTGTATTGGCTTTACGTCACAACAGTATGGCTAGAAGCACAGTGCTCATCTGTTAAGGTCCTAACCCGCACATAGGTAGATCAATGTATTCGGATGTAATAAAGGTCAATATTAATAAGACCTTTCAATAAAATAGAATAAAGCGGATGTAAGAAGACCTAATAGAAGCTTCCGCTTCTAGAAGGATCTTCCTCTAGATTATTCTCTTAATAGACATATTTAGTATAAATAAGGGGCGAGGGTATGTGAACCCTAGCTTGGAGATTATTGTAACAGAGCGTTGCTCGACTGGAGGTTGCCCCCTCGAAGAGGCCTGTGAAAATTGCTATCTGAATCAAAGTGTTGTTTCTGTTTCTATTTCGTATATTATTTCTGTGTATTGTGAAGATTATGCTGGATATTTCACTGTTATTCTGTCATTTCTAGCATTTCATTTATGTTTTGCATATTTTATATATCTGGTATCTTGCAAGTGGTATCAGAGCACTTTCCTTGGCAGAAATTGTGGGTATTTTTGTTTTTAGGGTAGAGACATATTTTGGCGTCTTTAAGCCACAGAGATCTGTCGTTATGCGCATAAACCCGCGGTTGAGGGATTCATACATGCAGGAAATACAAGTGGTTCTTAAGCGCACATCTGTTGGCCACCCTTGTAACCCTTGTTGGTACCCCTTCGAGTGGTAGCGCATCAGACAACACCTATGTACGGATCAGCCTAAATTTTCTGAAGCCCTCTTTAGATAAACCTATCGGCCACCGGACTACTATAGTGTCACCGAGAACAGCACTCGGGAAGATACTCTCTAGTACCTAGGTAGTCGGGTAGTACGGATAAGGGTACGGTCTATCCTCCTTAGTCAGTGCCCTGAGATATTGGGTCGAGTACTAGTGTTGGACCCCGCACATATATCAGAGAGCTATAGCACAGGGCAAACCCTTGTCTGTAGAACCCTTGAATACCTAACCCTTGGGGAACATAAACAACAACATAAACAAATTAAACCAGCGAGATCTATTGACGTGCATCTGTGTTGGCGTTGCTAAGTAAATAATCTCTGGTTCAGAATTTGGGGATTTCAGCATTGCAACATTCTTCAGACCAAAGTATAACCCCGCAGCTGTAAAAAAAAAAAAAAAAAAGTCTGGAATTTTTTTCACCATTATTTGAGATCTATTCCATTAGACTCATCTCTTCCCCCTTGTCACATTCATCCATATCATTTTTCGGCAAAAAAAAATTCTGACCCCGCCCGCTCCCATTTTTTCACCATTATTTGAGACCTATTCCATTAGACTCATCTCTTTCCCCTTGTCACATTCATCCATATCATTTTTCTGCAAAATTTTATAACCCCTCCTACTCCCTTTCCAGTTCACCCATCATCATGGCCCATACCCATAGCCAAGAACTAGATTCTCGCATCAACACCTTGGAATCTGGTTTCCTTAAGACCCAACAAGAAGTGCAACAACTCAGTGCTACTATTGCCTCCTGTGACGCCTCCCGTGATGCCTCCATAAATGCCTCCATAAATGCATCCGTCCATGTAGTCGTGCAGTCCGCAATGGCGGAATTCAAAAACGAACTTGAATCTATCATTGTATCACTCTGCACCAAACTCAAAATCCCTCTCGATGACTCTTTAGATGATGCACATAAAAAGACTGGAGGTGAAACTTCTTCCCATTCCTTTCAACCACATCACTTTCAAAGGGACATACGCCTTCCGCGGGTGGATCTAACCAAATTTGATGGCTTAGACCCCACTGGTTGGGTCACACAAATGGAACATTATTTCTCTCTCTACAAAATTACAGATGACTTGGCCAAACTCCAGTATGGTGTTCTCCATCTAGATCAAGAACGCTGGCAATGGTGGCAATGGAGAAAAACTTCCCGTCAAGGATATATTGCTTGGACGCAATTTGTTGCTAAGATTTATGAACACTTTGACACTGACACCAACCATTTGGGCCGTTTGACAAAATTGAAGCAATCAGGCACAGACGAAGACTTCATAGTTGCATTTGAGCGTCTGGCTTTTCGAACAGAGGGCATGACTGATGCCTTCTTTTGAGAGTGCTTTATCAGTGGCCTCAAGGAGGAGATTAGGGCCCATTTCCTCATGGCTCGACCTACGACTTGGGTGGAGGCTACCAAAAAAGCTAAAGAAGCACAACAAATTGTTTCCTCTCAAAACCATAAGCCTTCCTTTTTCCCGCACCCTAAACCAGTAAACCCCACTACTCCCTCCGCCCCATTAAAAATCCAAAAATTGACCCGAGCTGAAATGGTTGAACGCCAACTCAAAGGCCTCTGTTATAATTGTGATGACAAATATTTCCCATGCCACAAATGTAAGGAACAAAATCTCTTTATGGCCATCTCTGAGGATATTCAAGAAGACGATAATGACACTTCCCCTGTGCCTGAGTCACCAGAAACTTCTAAAATAAACCCTCCTTCCGACCCTCCAGAACTGGAACCAATCATCTCCCTCAATGCTTTCACCAGCTTCTCTGCCCCCCAAACCCTCTGTTAGGACCACACAATGTACCTTTTTGCCTATACTTTTTGCCACTATTATACTCTTGATCACCCATATTTAGACTCATACTATCACTTTATCTGATCATCCCAAAGGTATACAACGTCCCTTCTCATTACTATACGTTTA
>ML777447.1:1391563-1412133 GCA_009831015.1 Picea engelmannii | reverse complement strand
CAAAGGCGAACCTCATGTTGAATGTTATCCTTTAAAGTTCCTATGAATACATCAATCAAGTGCTCATCTGGAATATCGGTTACCTTTATATTCAATCTTTGGAAGTTCTCAATGTGCTCGATAACTGAACCCTTTTGCTTAAGGTTTATCAATTGGCTAAAAAAGGTATTGCTCCTTGTATCCTCATAGTGTGCTATGATTTCTTCCGTGAAAATTGTCCAAGTGACGAGTGATTTGCGAGAACAAAGCCATCAATACCATACAAATTGATTAGGTTCTAAATATAAAGAAGCAGCTCGTACCTTTTGTGTATGTGGCACATTATGGAGATCAAAGAATTGCTCCATCTGAAGTATCCATGTGATTGGGTCCTTGCCATCAAACTTCCTCATATCAATCTTAGGAACGTGGTTGGTCTTCAAACCAAAGTTGGAGTTTCTCCATTCTTTATTCACCTTCCTTGTGTCCTCATCATGAATTTCATGGGATGCATTTTCACTTTCAGGTGTCTTCGCTGTTACGAAATTTTTCAATACTTCCATGATCTCCCCTTTTAAATGCTCCATCATCTCTTGCAGTTCATCTTTTGTTACTATCTTGTTTTGTAAATCATTTATGTCCCTACGCATTTCTTCACCTTCATCACGAGTCCAAGTAGGATTTTCTAGAGGCTTATTTGGTGTATAAGTTCCCTTTTTGGGTGGCATGTTGGTCAAGTATCACTTTTGAACCTTGATTTTGAGGTGGTTCTGCTAGACAATATATCTTCTGTTGTATCTCCCAAGTTTCGGCCCTTCTAGGTATGAAACTTTCTTTTATGTAGTTCTATGATCTTTCTTCTCTGCAATTCCATAGGTCTGATCAAAATTGGATGTGCCAAGTGGAATTTACAGTAATTTCCCCACAACTTGCCGATTTTTGGCCTTTCCAGGAGATCTCACTTGTATAGCGTGCCCCGCACAAAATAATTGATATAAAATTCTTAAACTCGCACCAAAGATATTACAGACTGTCCATGCTCCAATGAAAACTGTCCCACTCAATTTGGATACTCTAGGAAGAAGTTATGATTGTTTTACCCGGAACACCTTCTTGAGACTAGTCAATAGGACTAGTTAGCTACCCTATCTTACACAAGGTGTATCTACAAATTTAAGATGACCCAGAAGATAAAAATTTTACCATAGATACCTTACTAATTTTTTTCAATATCCTCAGGCATTCAGGGTCTGAAACATTACAGAAAATATTTTATAGCGAAATTTCTACAATGACTCAGTTCAAGATGATTCTAGAACCTTATCTTGTACAGGTTGTATCTCTAAAATTGTAAGGCCTCAGGGGCTGAATTTTGAACCCAACGTACCTTGATCCGTATACTAAATATCCTCCAAGTCGTTCCTTCTGAAACATTGTATAAAAAAAGTTATAGTGAAAATTCCAAGGTGTCTCGGATGTAGCAGCGAAACCCCAAGACCTTGAGCTCTGATACCATATGTTAAGAACCAAATATCAATATATCATAAACAAACCTCAGAAAAAGTACTCAATGCCTTGAAAAAGAGATAATTTTAGATAATAAGCCTCTTTGAGGGGGAAACCTCCTTTTACCCCACTTAAATGTTCAAGTACAAGATGATTCAAAATGAAAATGTCTCATTTGTATATATAGGAGACTAGGAGGTATAATTACAACTAATGGCCTAAAGCCAACATAAATAAAATAAAATTACTAATATAATATGCCCCAATTAAGGGGTAATGAGCCAATATTAGGGCTTAACATAGGATCGTGGTTGCTTCCATCTCTAGGTCGAATAGGCCGGTCAACAACTTTCAAATCCATATATCTTCGCAGCTAGCAGAACACGCAGCAATGTATTCTGCTTCCATTGTGCTGAGAGAAATGTTGGATTGCTTCCTACTCTTCCACGAGATCATCACTAATCCCAAACTAAAACAACATCCTGAAGTGCTTTTCTTGTGAGAAACACTTCTTGCCCAATCTGAATCAGTGTACCCTCTCAATGTGAAATCATGATCTCCATCATAACTGAGACCACAATCTAATGTACCCTTAAGGTACCTCATCACATGTTTTGTAGCCACTAGGTGAACATGTCTGGGTTCTACCAAAAACTGACTTAAGGTGTTCATGGTAAAACAAATATATGGTCTGGTGTTTTTCAGGTACATCAATGATCCAATGATTTGTCTATACAGTGTGGCATCAATCAATTCTGATGAAGTGTTGACCAACATCTTCAGCTTCTCTTCCATGGGTGTATATATGGACTTGCACTCTAACATGTCGAATCTCTTCAATATTTTGACTACATACTTCCCTTGGTTAAGGAAGATCCTCTCTGTACTCTTCCATACCTCAAGACCTAAGAAATAATGCATTAAGCCAATGTCTTTCTTCTCAAATTCTGAGGCGAGTCTCTTCTTACATTCGGTGATGAGATTTTCTTCTCCAGTTAAGAATAATTCATCCACATACAACAATAATATCATTGGATCATCGTTCATAACCTTGAAGTAGAGGCTAGAATTTGCTTTACTCTTGGTAAAGCCCAAGTTCATTAGGAAATTGTCTATCCGGCCATACCAAGCTCTAGGAGCTTGCTTCAATTCGTACAAGGATTTCTTCAACTTGCAAACATGAGACTTCATGTCTTCAACTTCAAATCCTTGAGGTTGATCTATATACACTTCCTCTTCGATGACACCATTTAGGAAAGTTGTCTTTACATCCATCTAGTGCAACTTCCACTTCATCTTAATTGTAAGGGCTATGATGGTTCTGATCGAAGTGTATCTGGCTACAGGAGTGAATGTCTCTTCATAGGCAATGCCTTCCTTTCGAGAAAAGCCATGAGTGACAAATATTTCTTTATACTTCTCAATACTTCCATCGACAACATGTTTTATTTTGAAGATCCATTTGGAAGATACCATGTCCTTACTCTTCCGTCTGGTAACTATTTCCCATACATCATTCTTTATTGTGGATTGTTATTCCTCTTTCATGGCATCTGCTCATTCTTTCTTCTGAATGGCTTCTTCAAAGAAGGTAGGCTCCTTCTCTAGGAGATCACACATCAAAGCCATATAACTGGAGAATGGATTTAGTCTCTTCACTTGTCTCGTGGTTCCTTCGGGAACACCATACTTCTCTCCATCTTGAATGAGCTCTCTAGCCCAAGCAGGATTTATTTTATGGAAGATCATCATCTGAGGTGGTTCTTGGAATTATACTATGTCATGATCTTCTAGAATTTCCTCATCAGGGGAAGTTACAACTTCCCTCACTAGTTCTGTAGCTCTGGGAACCTCCCTCACTGATTCTGCAATTCTGGGGATTACGGGTTCCTCTTCATATACTTCTTCAAGCTGGCATCTTATTGATTTCTTGAGTGTTTCATATTCATTGAAGGCCACATCCCTACTGATCTCAACGTGATGGTGACCTGGTATATAAATTTTGAATGCCTTGGAGACCTCACAGTATCCCACAAATATTCCCTTCTTTCCTGAGGGTTCTAGCTTGTTTCTCTTCTCTTTTGAAATATGTATAAAACTGGGCAGCCAAATATTTTGAGATGGCTTACCTCTGGCTTCTTTTCGGTGAACATCTCTTCCGAGGTCTTGAACCCAAGTGCACTATGGGACAATCAGTTTTGCACATATACGGTTGTCATTGCTCCTTCTGCCCATAAGCACATAGGAAGATCTTGATCATGGATCATAGTCTTCATAGCTTCCATTATCGTTATGTTCTTTCTTTTAGCTACATTGTTTTGTTGAGGATTATAGGGAGTAGTGAGTTCCCTCTTGATCCCAACATCTTTGCAGAAGTTCACAAACTCTTTTAAGGTGTATTCTCCTCAATTATCCGACCTGAGTATCTTGATCTTTCTTTTAGAAATATTCTCTATCAAGGCTTTGAATTCCTTGAACTTGTTGAACACTTCATCTTTAGATTTCAAAAAATACACCCAGGTTTTACGAGAATAATCATCAATGAATGATACATAGTATAAATACCCACTGATGGAGGACAATGGCATTGGGCCACACATCTGAATGAATGAGTTCTAGGACTCCTTCTGCTTTGTTGTCTCTCTTCATAAAAGGGTTCTTGATGTTCTTCCCTTGTGCACATCCATTTCATACGCCTTCATGATCAGCCTTGAGCTCTAGTAAACCTATAACCGCTTTGCATATGTATGGTAGCGCCTTGTAGTTAATGTGAGCTAATCTTCTATGCCAAATTTCACATGGGTTCTCAATGGCATGGGCCATGGCAGCTTCTAAGTGACCCTTTATCTTATACAAGCCACCTTCTTCTTTTCCAATGACGATTTCTTCTTTCAAGGTTTCTACTTTAGTATGTTGCCTTCTGCAACCTTCACTATAGCTTCCTCAGGGTTATTACCAGTGACCTGGAACAAGGTCAACAAAACAACAAGCAAGAGTAATATCCTTTTGATAATATAAAGTAATAGCATGAACAATCATCACAGTATCCCCTTTAGAGCTATCACTTGTAACTTGTCTGAAGAAAAGATTAAAGGTAAGGAATACAATATGAAAATGAGGTCAACACTCTCATAGTGTTGTGATCAAACATTCCTCCATGGCAACCTGGAACTAACACACGCGATTCTTCTTAGAGGAGGTATTAGTTGTATCAGACAAATGATTACGTTAAGCATTTACCTCTATATGCTCACATGCTATCAAGTATGATACTTTACAAAGACTGCTATCTCAACTATAGTCATCAACTTGTCATGTGTACCTTTGAATCTTATTAACTTGATTAATCAAACCTGGAGCCTTATCCTCGTGAATGAGTGCTTGCTTTTATTACGAGTCTCCTTCACTCAAGATGACGAGTGCTTTCTTCAACCTATCTTTTGTACTAAGACATTACGTTATCTTAACAGAAGGTTGGGTTAGAGGATAAGTTCTATGACCTCAATTTTTAATCCATCTAATACCTTGACTCAAAAAAGGTTAGAATGAAGGTCATAGCTACAACATGCAACATTGATCAATATAACAAATGGATGCATATCAGAATAATCACACCTGGGTTGCATCATTCCTCTAAATGTGTTGGATCTTGAGATCCCTTTGGATATATGGCAAGAGATCTCTTCTCCTGCAAATACTCTTTAAGGTTTAACCATTTAAACATATGTGAGTACATACCTCTGATAGTATTTGTCGGTAGTGGCACCATCAGGTAGCAGCGATAATCATTACCAACTCTTAAAAACTTCAAGGGTGATTGCAGCTGGTACTACGGATGTAACTGCAACTAATACTACAACTATAGTTGATACTGCAACTGGTTCTGAGCCTACAACTGCAACTGCAACTTAGGGTTTTATGAGAAAACCCTAATTTTTCAAACTTCAAAATTTGAAATTCTAATCCAGGGGGTAGATGCGTTGAGATGAAGCGAGTAAGTTGGTTCAGTCAGATTTTAGAAAATCCAACTTTTACCCCCTCAAACTTGATTTTCATATTTCTAGACTAGTGCTTCTAATTTTCAGGTACTTCTGGTACTCTGGTACTTCTGGTACTTCTGGTACTCTGGTTTTCTGGTTTTCTGGTACTTTGTGAAACTAGAGTTTCACTTTCTGGGAGATCTAGCCACTGAAAAGGTGTGTTGGAGGTGCCAAAATTATCCTTGAGGGAGGGCACACTTTTCTATATGATTTTAGGGTTGAAATACCTCACCAACAAAAAACCCTAATTTGCATGTACGGCAACAGTGACGTTTTTCACTTTTCTCTTGTGAAAGATGCTCTCTTCAGCTTGGCTCTGATACCATGTTAATGTTTAAGCCATTATTATAGTTCTTTGCATTTCAATAGATAACAATAGCATAAGATAGAATCATTGAGAAATACACAATCACAAGAGACGCGTTATTTATCCTGGGAAACCCTCATGGGGAAGAAAACCCAACAAAACTTTTTTATTATAGATAGTCAATACAATGCCAAGAGATAACTCAAACAAGTACAGAAGGTCCTCTCCCAAATATGCACCCCTCTCTCTCTCTCTTCTCCAATTGCAGCTCCGAAACTTGTCTCTCAAATGAACAAGTGACTGTGTGTCTAAGTGAGGTGCTAGCCTCCTTATTTATACAAGTCTGGCACATGTGGAAGTGTCTCTTCACTGGCAGGGACGACTTCTCAATCTGGGTGGTTATAACAACCTTTAATATATTCTAGGGCCTCTTTAATATATTATGGGGCAGACTTCTTATTCTGCCTATTACAATTACATTTTGACCAATCCGCAAGAGGGGATTTTGGTCCTTTACAATAGCCTACAAGATCAATCCGCAATGGGGATTGATCTAATGAATAATATATCAAATAATTATCAGAATACACTTTGTAGTTACATTATTTCAACACTTCTTTCTATCCTCATCATGAATTTCATGGGATACATTTTCACTTTCAGGTGTCCTCTCTATTAGGAAATGTTTCAATCCTTCCATGATCTCCCTTTTTAAACCATCCATCATCCCTTGTAGTTCATCTTTTGTCACTGTCTTATTTTGTAAATCATTTATGTACCTACACATTTCTTCACCTTCATCAAGAGTCCAAGTAGGAATTTCTAGAGGCTTATTTGGTGTAGAAGTTCCCTTTTTTGGTGGCATGTTGGCAAAGGATCACTTTTAAACCTTGATTTTGAGGGGATTCTGCTAGACAATCTTTCTTTTGTTGTATCTCCAAAATTTTGGCCCTTCTAGGTATGGAATTTACTTTTTTGTAGTTCTCTGATATTTATTCTCTACAATGCCATGAGTCTGATCAAAATTGGATGTGACAAGTGGAATTTATGGTAACTTCCCCACAACTTAATTATTTTTGGCCTTTCTAGGAGATCTCACTTGTATAACGTGCCCCGCACAAAATAATTGATATAAAATTCTGAAAATTGTACCAGAAATACTACAAATTGTCCACTATCCAATGAAACTAGTCTCACTTAATTTGGATACTCTAGAAATAATTTATGATTTTTTTACTCGGAACACCTTCTTGAGACTAGTCAATAGGACTAGTCATATACCCTATCTGCCACATGGTGTATCTATAAATGTAAGATGATCCAGAAGCTGAATTTTTTATCACATATAATTTTATAATTTTTGTGAATATCATGTGGATTTCAAAGTCTGAAATGTTACATAAAAAAATTTATAGCGAAAATTCCACGATGACTCAATTCAGGATGATTCCAAAACCCTATATTACACAGGTTGTATATCCAAAAGTGTAAGTCCTCTGAAGATGAAATTTGAGCCCAACGTACCTCTATCCATATACTAAATATCCTCCAAGGGGTTTCTTCTGAAACATTGTAGAAAAAATATTATAGCGAAAATTACAAGGTGTCTTAGATGTAGCAGCGAAACCCCAAGACCTTGAGCTCTGATACCATATGTTAAGAACAAAATATCAATATAGCATAGAAAAACCTCAGAATAAGTACTCAACACCTTGGAAAAGAGATAAATTCAGATAATAAGCCTCTTTGAGGGGGAAACTTCCTTATACATGACATAAATGTCCAAATACAAGATGGTTCCAAATGAAAATATCTCATTGGTATATATAGGAGACTAGGAGGTACAATTACAACTAATGGAACCAATCCGACATAAATAAAGTAGCATTACTAATGTAATATGCCCCAATTAAAGAGTAATGTGCCATTATTTAGGGCTTAAGAAATATTATTAGTTATTATATTATTTCCTCCGTAGTTTAGAAATACTACAAAGGAACTACTCTCAAAATGTAATGAATATAAAACTTAATCCAAAACCAAATCAACCAACACTTCTTCACATTTTAAATACAACTTTATTAAAGCATGCATGTTTGTATTTTGAGAAACGTACACATGTCATTTTATGTGTGCATTTTTGTTTATTGTTCAAACATTTATTGTAAGCATTTACTGCATATTGAATGGATACAATAATAACCATTTTCAACAAATAAAAAAAAAAAAAATCTTGTAACTTTATTTCAACTTTCAAAATATGTAACCACTTACATTTAAATAAGTAAAAAATATTTTTTCTCATACTTTTATTTCAGTCCTCAAAATATACAACTATTCAAAATATGAAACTATTTACATTAAGTGTGAAAATTCAAAATACACAACTATTTACATTAAGTGTGACTATTCAAAATATGCAATATACAACTATTCAAAATATGAAACTATTTACATTAGTGTGAAAATTCAAAATACACAATTATTTACATTAAGTATGACTATTCAAAATATGCAACTATGTATTAAGTGTGCACAAAGGAAGTTGGTTTCTTAAATTGCAAAAAAAAAACCATACACATATAGAATCTATTCTATGTGAAAAAGCATGCATGTGTTCCTTTTTAGGAGCGATGTTATGTTCGTAACACACATCATTTTTTCCATCTTTCTCTAATGTTACAAGCAAGATAGAGGTTGGCATGACTCCTATCCTCTCTTACAAGGATGGCACTTATTCCCTTTTTCAAGAAATGTCTTTGGTTTTTTATTTGAATAATATGATTAAATATTGATCATACCTTAGATTAAGTGCCCATCAACTTTCATTAGATTCATTGGAACTAATTTCATTTTTACAATAATAAGGTTATTTCTTAAGTTCTGAAAAAGAAAACGTAAATATAGAATTTATCATGTGAAAAATAATGCATTTGTTCCTTTTTAGAAGCGTATCCATGTCATGTTATCTGTGGCATTTTATTTATTTATTGTTCAGGAATTCATTGTAAGTATTTACTGTAGATTGTATGCATTTAATAATAACCATTTTCAATAAATAAATAAATAAAATTCTTCTATATTTATTTCAACATAAAAATATGTAACTACTTACATTTTAATAAATAAAATTTATATTTTCTCATACTTTTATTTCAGTCCTCAAAATATGCAATTATTTACATTAAGAGTGACTATTCAAAATATGAAACTATTTACATTCAGTGTGCACGAAGGAAGTTAGCTTCTTAAATTTTGAAAGCACCACATACATATAAAAATTATTCTATGTGAAAAAGCATGCACGTGTTCCTTTTTAGAAGCAATGTCATGTTTGCAACTCACATCATTTTTTCCATCTTTCTCTAATGTAACAAGCAATATAGAGGTTGGCATGGCTCTCATCCTCTTTTCACAAGGATGGTACTTATTCCCTTTTTTAATCAATGTCTTTGTTGTTTTATTTGAAGAATATGATTAAATGTTAATCATATCTTAGACTAAGTGTCTTATTAGTGAAAAGGATGACACTTATTTATTTTTTTAAGCAATTCATTTGTTGTTGTATTTGAAGAATCTGATGTTGGATTACTAAGAGGGGGGGTGACTCAATAATAGATATTTTTAATACTTTTAACCACAATATGAAAGTGTTATTTATCTTTATGATCAATATAGCATTATCATCCAATAAGTGCAGAGTAAATAAACCATGAACAAATGAACAATCATACACATACATAGTACACCAGTATTTTTATGTGGAAACCCAATGCGGGAGAAAACCACGAGATGGTTTTTCTTATATGTATTTAAGAATTACATTCATTGGAAGCACCAACTTCCTTTGTTCTCAAGATACAACTGAAAGGAGGCTCCGACCTCGTATATTTTCAAGATACAACCTGATGGAAACTACAACTCCCTATGTTCTCCAGCTACAACCGTAAGGTGGATATAGACACCTATCATGTCCCCATCCTTCCAACCTAAAATATAAGTGTCAAAAGAAGAAACAATTGTCACTCTGAGATATACCACTGTAAACATGTACCAACCTATACCATTGACCTGTAGCCAACCTATACCACCACCATGTAATAAACATGTACCTGAAATGAACCTATACCAATTAAAACCAACATATACGTGACCTATCTACTCTGCAATGCGTGTATGTGTGTGCCCTATCTATACTGCAGCCTCTGTATGTATGCATCCTATATGTACTACAACCTGTGTATGCCTTCGAAAAACTAAGGTTTTTTCTCTCAGAAAACTCTGACCCTCTTCAGCATCTATCACATCAACCTGCAAGCTGTCACTGTGTCCATACTGTAATTGTTCCCTGTGCATATATCCTCATACATATCCTTTGACCAAATGCATCTATATCTCTCTAGTCATGTGCCATACAAGTGTGTATAATCATGAACAAGTTTAATAACCCTCACATGAACTAGACATCAAACCATTTATAATATAAAACCTCTCAATACATCAACCACTTCACAAATGCAAGATCTCAATCATGTACCACAAAAACCCTTAACCATATGCCAAGAAATATAAGATGTGCCTCAACTCTAACAAGATGTATCAATGATAAATATTAGTTGTATCGGCACTGTATTTATGTAGATTTGACTTATACAGAAAGTCCCATGCAACCACTAATATCTCTAGGGAAAATCCTCAAACCCCCATAACCACTTTTCATGTATACAACAAAATCCAACTGCTCATAGAAATAAGACATACCTTTTGAACCAGTAGATAGATCTGATGTACCTGATCACTGTAGACCTTATTGGGATCTTGATTTCAAAATTTATAGACCCGACATCTGCATCTTCTCAATTTTTTAGGATTTACCCTCATGTACGTGCCATGTTATACTGATATCCCACATACATACATTCCATGCTCCAATGTAGCCCGCGTACACCTCAAAAACTAGGGTTTTTTCAGCATTTTTGTAATTTCAAAACTTTCACCATCAACCCTTCCGGCTATCTCAGACTTGCACAACTTTAGATATATCAATGAGTACCTACAATAAACCTTACACAATAATAGATATTCAATGTGCTGAATATGTTCTAATAGAAGAGCCTTTATCTCTTATTTATACTTCCATGTAGCTTCCTCAAGGGATTGTATTATAACCAACTTAACCCAATTTCCTTCTCTTAGGGCTAACCCACTTCACACCACTTGTCCACTTCTAACCCACTTTGCTACAAATAGTAAATTCTCCACTTCTAGTTGCAACTAAATTATTTTTAATTATTTTCTTATTGCAAAAACTTAATCCATGATTAACTTCTAGTTCTACTCACTTCACTAGTCAACTTCTTCTAGGAGCTTCTAGAATAATTTTAACTATGTTTAACTCCTAGATAACTCATGAGGTTCTCCAACTTCAAAAGGCCATAAATCTCTAACCATAAGGAGTTATGTGGCATTCCACATATCACCAGAAATGGCATGCCATGTAATATCCATATAGAATAGTCTTCCTACAAATATATTAAAATCCATACCATTATACATCAATCAAACTGAAGTCCCTTAACCATTATACCATTTTCAGAATTTAAGACCAAAAAAAAAGCCAAGAATCATGCAATTTCGCTACTTTGAATGCAAGGATTCTCCCAATCTAATATAAAGCAAGAAATTAAATCTTTTTGTTTCAAAAATTTCACTAAAAGAAATAATGAACTTTCTTAAAACAAAGAAACCCAAACTAAAAGTTTTCTTTTAAAACGAACTATTTAGAAGAAATCTTATCTTTCCCTAAACAATCCTAAAGAAAACACATGCTTTGTAATTGAAAGACACTGAAAGTGAGAAACTAATCCTTCAAAACCAAACAAAGCAAAGATGGCTAAAAGAAATTCAAAGAATGTCAAGCAGACTGTAAACAGATCAATATAGGCTCCAAAAGTTCAATCCAGCTGATCAAAGAAAACCTGGGCATCAAAAGATAACAAGACCCAATCCAAAAAAATTGTACAAACAAGTTCGCGGCCTAGTATTAGGGTGCAGTGCAAAAATCAAGTATTTTCGCAATCTAGACATAGGTAGGGTGTGAAAAGGTCGCATTGGTTTAAATAGTGGGGTGCGAGAATTAAGGGTTTTCACAGGCTCCAGACAGGTACAGTGCGAGACTGTTTGTAATCAAAGAGATTTTGGAAAAAGGACAAAAATCTAAGTGAACTTCCAGATCTAGAGAGTATGGATGGATCTCCCACAGACTCAAAAACCAGAAAGCAAGAAATTGAAGTGAGGGAAACTAGAGTAACTAGGAAACAATCTATTCCCCAATATGGTCGCCAATTTTGTTATTTGATAAATCGATAGATGCGGACACTAACTGATCTCCCTAGATCCACCTAGATCTAGAACAAAACATACCAGAACATGATGCTTTCCTTAAGTTTTAGATATTGAATTTACTAACTAAAGAGGGATAGGTGACATACCGTTTAAACGTCGCTTCCTCTCACCATCGCCATCCTAGCTCTGTTCCAACACTCATACAATGATGAACCTACAAAAGAACGCAACCAACCAAAGTGATAGTAATAGCATAAACTCAATATAAACCTATGTATGTGATCAAGGAATCATACAATAAAACACAACAAGATTTATAGGAAATAATCATATTACTGTATCATATTAAATGTGAAAGAGAGATTACAACCATGGCCTTGATGTCGTAAGGTCCCTTCCAACTGTCCTTCGTTCCCCACACACTTCCACTCCAAGAATTATGAGAGCATAGATCTGATAATATTCACAATCTATCTTGACAAAATGGTTCATCTAGCCAAGCTAACAATCTCCAAAGCTCAATCCAATCCAATCTCCAAAATAAAAAGCTAACCTTCTCCATGAGAGCTCCTCTCCTTTTATAAGTTGAAGAGGATAAGCTGAAGAGGTTAGGATGATCCCACTAAATCACGAAAGCGAGTAATATCCAAACCATTCGGATGTCACCTCACCATGGAAGTTTCTCCTTATAGAAGCATCGAGAAGATGCTCGTTTTTCCCACGTATGAGAAGTTTCACACCCTGCCTATATAGCAACCTAAGAACACTTCGCGACCTAGCTATGGTGAATCCTACGAAAATCAAGCACTTTCTCACTCTTCCTATATAGAAACCTACAAACATCTTCTTTAATAGGGTTTTTACAAAGGAAAATGCAACTTCTTTTCTCAGGAAAAGTTATTCTCCCTTATTTCTTCAGGAACTCGGGCCACTGACCCCTCTGAAGGAAACAGATAGGTTTACATCATTAACGGTCATAGGGATGACGAAAATAATGTGTAACACATATTGTTGGGGCTATCGGAATTTTCTAACGAACTTTATTCAAGGGTTGATATCAATGACAACTAACCTGACAACCAACCCAATTAATCAACAATCTCCCCCTTTGGCATTGATGGAAAAAATATGATGCAATATTGAATTCATATCACTTATGATTCCCTTGTGACCATTGCTCCCCCTAGAATCATGCCTCTATGATCTCTCTCCAATAATATAGCTCTATGTCATGCATATGATGAATCTCTCCCCCTTTGACATCAATGGAAAAGGTAACTTCTTGTCTGGGGCTGCTCCCCCTAACTGAAATATATTTGGGGATGCTCCCCATGACTGAACTCTTCCTGAACCTGTTCCCCCAACCTGGACTGTCCTTTGTATGGTGCTTCCTCATGTAAATCTAAGACATATAAGATAAGAATTCAAAAAGATTCATTTTGGAGTAGAAATTACTCCAAGTCTCTCGTGAAGATACTCAAAGGATTCCCTTGGAAGCGGTTTTGTGAAGATATCCACAACATGTTCCTTTGTTTCCACATATTCAACTCTGATGTTATTCTATGCAACCTATTCTAGTAGAAAGTGATACTCGATTGGAATGTGCTTCGTCTTGGAGTGCATCACTGTATTCTTTGAGATATTTATGGCACTTGTATTATCACAATATGTAGGAATGGTCTCATCATACTCAACCTGTATATATGTCAAATTTTGTTTCATCCATAGAACCTATGTACAACAAGTTGATTCTGCAATATACTCTGCTTCGGTTGTAGACAATGATATTGATGATTCTTTCTTGCTTAGCCAAGATACCAAACACTCACCCAAGTAGAATTGTGCTCCACTGGTGCTTCATTGGTCATCAACGCAACCTACCCAATCTGCATCTGTGTAGGCAATAAGTGATAGATCCTTTCCTTTTGGATACCATAATCCAAACTCTTCTATGCCCTTGAGATATCTAAAAGTCATCTTCACTGCTAGAACATGTGATTCCTTTGGTTCTTTTTGAAATCATGCCACTTGTCCAACTTCCTGCATTACATCTGGTCTAGATGTTGTCACATATAGTAAGATGTCAATCATTGACCTGTATTGCCTCTGATTTGTAGACTTTGAATCATCATATTTTCTCAACTTGAAACTGGTTTGCATAGGAGTGTTAACTGGTTTGCAATATTCCATTCCGAACCTCTTTAGCATTTCTCAGAAATACTTAGTTTGAGAAATAAAAATTCCTTGGTTTCTTTGAAATATCTAGAGACCTAGAAAGAAGGATAGTTCTCCAAGTAATTAAATTTCAAATTCATTATGCATATCCTTTTCAAATTTTTGGCTTAACCTGTCATCATCACTTGCAAAAATAATATCATCAACATAAACTTCAATTAATAAAATACTATCTTGAGTTACCTTGATGTAGAGGTTGTTATCTGCATTTCCTTTTCTTAACCCTTGTTGTTGTAAGTATTTGTCTAGTATGGAGTACCATGTTCTGGGGGGTTGTTTGAGACCATACAAGGCCTTCTCTAATCTGCTAACATAATATTCATTTTTTGACAACTAAAATCCTTCTGGTTTCTCAACGTAGACTTATTCTTCTAGATCCCCATTCAGAAAAGATGATTTTATGTTCATCTGATACACTTTAATATTATTTGAACATGCATAAGCTAGTATCAATTTGATTGCTTCCATTCTAGAAACTGGAAAAAACGTCTCTTCAAAGTTGATACCTTCAACCTATGTGTATCATTTGCATGCCAATCTAGCTTTATTCCTAGTAACCTTTCCATCTTCATTCAATTTATTTCTAAAAAACCACTTTGTGTCGATCACATTCTTCTACCTTGGTCTTGGAACTAATTCCAAAGTGTCATTTTTCTCTATCTAATCCAATTCTTCATCCATAAATTTTATCCAGAATTCATTCTTGCTAGCCTCTTAAAACCTGTTTGGTTCAATCGTAGATAAGAGTGCTAGGTGCAGTTGTTTTGGTGAACAAATTCTTCTTCTATTCTCAACTCTTGCATCCTTGTTTCAGTAATCTAATCTGAAGGATAATTCTTATGTACTTGTTTGCTAGGTGTCTTTGTAGGCAGTTCCTAAACTTTCTCTTCTACTTCTGTCTGATCTTCTTCGCCTTCCCCTTCTGCTACTTCTTTATCATTTGCTTCTTCTTCATAAAACTGTTCCATTGATTCCTTTTCTTCTTCCTTTAATTTATGTCCACCTATTTCATCAACTATTACATTGATGCTTTCCACAACTTTGTTTAGCCTTATGTTGTAACACTTGTATGTTTTCCTTGTACTTGCGTAGCTAACAAGTACACCTTTTTCCACACGAGATTCAAACTTTCCCATTCCACGATCTTCTATTTTGATGTATCATATGCTTCTGAACAATCCAAAGTGCTTCAGATTTGTTGGTCTTCCTTTCCATATCTCTTAGGGAGTTTTTTCACTATTGTTTCTAAGCATTACTCTATTTTGAATGTGAATTGTTGTATGAACTGCATGTTTCCAAAACACATCTTTCAATTTAGAATCCATTAACATTGTTCAAGCCATTTATTGTACTATATTGTTCTCTCTTTCAACAAATCCATTCTATTGAGGTGTCCTAGCAAAGGAGAATTTCCTTTTTATTCCATGCTTGCTACAAAAATCCATAAATTTCTTTGAAGTAAACTCTCCTCCATTATCAGATCTCAAACATTTGATTTTTAAATCCATTTCATTTTCAACCATTTCCTTGAATGCATTGAAGTTTTCAAATGCTTCTGACTTATTCCTAAGAATGAAAACTATAGTCATTCTTGTATAATCATCAACCAATAACATAAAGTATTTCTAACCTTTGAAAACCTTTGCTCTAGCTGGTCCAACTAGATCAATATGCACAATTTCCAGTGGTATTGTCACTGAGTATTCCTTTGATTTGAACCTGATCTATGTTTTCTTTCCTTGTTGATAGTGCTTGCATAATGTGTTGGTTGGTTTTTTGATCTCGAGAATTTCTCTGACTGCTTACTTTTTTCTGACTTTGATGAGGTTATCGAAGTTTATGTGACCCATTCTTCTATGACATATCCAACCTTCATTTTCCTTTCCTAGAAAACACTTTTCATTTCCAATTTCACTTAATACATATATGTTTCTTGAAGTTCTTGCAACTGTTGCAATCAATTTGTGTGAACCTTCTTTTCTTATATTTTTTTGAATCGAACATAAGTTTATGACCTTGGTCACACATTTGAATTACACTTATAATATTATGTTTCATAACTTCCACTAGTAGAACATTTTATTCCTTGGTATTCTTGTTTCCAATTATGACTATGCCCTTTTGTTGGCAGCCGATCATTATTTTTTTATTGCTCTTATAAAATGCTGCCTACACCCCTTGTCTCATTTAAGACAAAGTATCATCACATTATGCTTCTAGACTATGTCTCATTTTTACGACAATTGCAATGTGTTCTCGATTTGATTTTCACAACTGCAAGTGTGAAAATACCTCTTTCATCGTTTGGACTGTAGTTGTCTTTTATCATTTTCTCCTTGATCACTGGTCTATCACATGACTGCTAAAGGTTTTCTCGAACTTATATCCTTGAGCATTATCTTACCTTGATTGCGCATTTGGATTTGTTTGATTGCTAAGTCTTTGGGCATAAAATCTATTGGTTTCCTTCTGATCTTACGAAAAGTTGTAATGGATTTGGTCTTATTGCTTTTATCCTTATTGCTATGGACTTTTCCCTCAATTATTATATGAAGAATTTTGGATCATAATGTTCTCAAGACTTTGGAATATAAACACTTCAATGTGCAATGAATACATCGGTAAGTTTATGAATACAATTCGAACAATGGTTTGAAGGCGCATAGATTAATCATATTGGATTAATGCTTGGTATATCAGTTGGTAAGTTGATAATACGTTGGTTCCAAATCATGTATTGGCATTAATTATTTTTGTGATTGAACGATCGTTTGACACGATGGATATGGTTTTGGATTGAACTGTGCACTTGGCATAAGTATAACACATGATATTAATCCTGATCCGGTCGACTGGCACGTTAATATGATTACCCACCTGTTAGCTGGGCGATACACGTGATATAAATGATTATGGTTTTAACAACGTTTTACTCAATCAATTAATACAGTGCATGGCGGTGGTAATCCCACCACCTTCGCACGCATGCAGTTAATTCCGGTCTATTCGAGCTATGAAGCCCTCAAACCTATCGTTTGAATTAGCTCGGGGCATTGTTTCGTTCAGTTAAACCCTACCATGTACAGAGGTTATGGCTCCTGTTATAAGGGCCGAACCTAATGGGTGCCAAGCACTGTTGACATTCAATGGTGCATGTAACGACCTGGAACAAAATGGATGGATCGCTTTCATAAAGAAATTTGATGGCTTTGATCTTGCTGTGGCTCGGCAATTTGCATTGTCGTTTGATGGCTTCCGAGCCAAAGTGGGAGATGTTCAGCTTGAAATTACTGAAGGATTTCTCAGTCTGGCAACTGGCTTACCTGCCAAGGGAAAAAAATGGTCTAAAATCTGCAAGGTAGAGGATGTCCCATGGACGTTACTGTTCCAGTCACGCACAGTGAAATCGTGCGACAGAGGACTACCTGCAAAGATGTTGAAACCCTGCTGGTATGATCTCTTGATGATTATCAAACGTTTTGTTACCTGTGAAGGCAGGTATGGGTTTATTTTCCTATTCCACCTGCGTTTATTAATGGTTTTCATGGGTTTCAAATTGAACATGCCTTACTATCTGCACCGAAGCCTGTTCAAGATGGCTAAACGATACAAGCATAGTCAGGCTGACACTAGCCTCTTCCATGTTGGGTTGATCAAAGTGGTTCTAGTTTACGAGTTAAGTTTGTGTCATGATTCTTGGCATGAGTTCCTCAGCCATAATGGTTTTGGGGAGTCAAACCCTCCACAGGTAGATAAACCCGTGGTGACTGAGAGCAAACCTACCCCTGTTCCTTATCATGTTTTATTACCTAGACCTGAGCCCGAGTTGCCTACAAGTTTGCCTAAGTCTGTGCCAAAACAAGCCGAAGCTACTAAAGCTACAACCCGAAAGACTAGATCAAATACTGGAGTTGATACTCGAGGCAAGAAAAATGCAAGATTGATCTCTCGCATGGCGAGGAACAAGCCTAAGCTTCCTGCCAAAACAGAGCCTATCGCGATTAGCGAGGACTCTGATTCATACATTGAACGATTTCTCTCTGAAGAATATCCTTACTCTGAGGGATTGTGTAGAAAACCGCCTCATGATTTCGTTAGGAACCTCCCTCCTTGTCTGCGGGATAACCCTGACTTTCTGGGGATCGAGCCATTCCGTGAAACCCCCGGGGAATCATCAAGACCCCCTTCTGTTCATCCTGTTGCTGTACCCTGTGATCAATGCGGATTATGGATCGAAAGGTACTATCTGGATGTACCTACATTGCAATCCAGGATTCATGAATTGGAAAACCAAGTGGCCACGCTCACTCGTAAGAATGCAAAGGTGCGGCCTTCCGATAAAAAGCAACGAACCACGGGCTCAGTCCTGTTCAAAAACGTCAAGTCTGCCACTGCATTTATTAATTCAAAATTGACATGAGACCCAGCAGTTGTGATGGTATTTTTCCCCATTTGTACTATTCTCTGTACATATTTTGCCTGCTCTGTTTTTATAAAGCATGCTTCGTTGTATATAATGTTTGTTATAAGTTTTGATTATCGATTTCTCGATTGGTTGTGACTAGATTTAGTTTGATTGTTCACATTTTGATTTGAATTTTGATATCTTTTCTATTGTTGAAATATAAACGATATCTCTGTTCGATTTGGTTACATCTTGTGCGATATGATAGGAAAATTGGTTGGCTACGTTGATTATATTTTCTATGTCAAAGACCAATTCGTATATCATTCAATACATAATAAATTTTCAATGGATAACAACAATAGTTGTTACGATGTGAACTATATTTCGATGACATTAAATGCATTATTCGATTGAGATTACAGGGATGGATTGATCGTATCAAGTCTTATGATTTTGTGTCCATAATTAAATTCAGTTATATGCCCGGTTTGTTGACCCTGTCAAAACCATGTTTGTCGACTATGAGGTTTGAAGACTGTTGAATCAATACTCGTGGATTCCGTTGGAAGAAATTCATACATCATGCTTTTAATTGAAGGATCTCAATCTGCTGATTGTGATTATAATTAGTCAATTACAGTTACGACTATACTTGTGAATTATTGGAAATACAACAAATTAGAACTGTGGTTGGATTCTATAGATACAGTGATGCCTGAAATCATAATGGCTTTCTATATTGGCAATGACATGAATCTTATGCTAATCGACAATATTGTTTGTATTTCATGCGATTTGGTTTATCGTTAATTGCAACCATCGAACAGTCTTGTTAAGATTTGATTTGATTTTACAACGATTGGAAAAACAGAGTATTCCTGCTCTGCCCCGATTATATTCTATTCAACTTGGTCTAATTAGAAAGATTTATTTTTCTTTAATCATTCGTAATTTTTAATGATTGGATTCGATTTGATTTTGATTATATGTCTGGTCTTATTTACTATTCTAGATCAGCTACAGAATCAGAAGATTCTGTAGCTGAGTCTATAGAGTCATTTTCTCTATTGTTTCTCAATAAAATACTCCTCTAACTTGATCTTTATATCTATTACAGGCAAATTCGAATTGGAAGTGGATGAGAGGAGCAGTTGGAGGATATCTTGAAGATTTCACTTATGTTTTTAATTACTTAGTTTAAGAGATTTTTGGGATTATTCCCAGATTGTGTAAATTGTTTGTTATTATTCACAAGGATGTTTTACCTTGTGAGAGACTTATATAAACCTATAGTTTTGTAATATTGAGAATCATCATCAGTTTTGGAAGAACAAGCACATGTAATTCTTATTCAAACTGGAGCAGAATTGATGTGTTGTTATAGCTTTTGCTTTTCAATTTATCGACACTTTGTTCCAAGTTTTGTATATCATTCTGTCTATGGTTTAGTATTACTTTGTTGTCTAAATCAAATACAAGTGATATAATTTCTTATTGTTATACATGTCTTGTCGCTTCCAAGGAAATAAATAACGTAATAGTTGCTGATTCATCTCATGAATGATAGCCTTGTCTTCTTCGTAGGCTGAATTTTTATATAAATTTTCTGCATTATAGGTTTCCCTTTTGCAGAGATTTATCATCATAAAACTGTTATGATTTCTTTCTTGTTTGTCCTGTAACATACTTCGAGAAGCAGTACAGCTGACCCTTTGCGAGAAGCTTGAAGGCTAAATGGTGTGAATTTCTT
>ML777447.1:1376140-1391513 GCA_009831015.1 Picea engelmannii | reverse complement strand
TATTAATTAGTATAATATAAATGATAGCCTAGTTAGATTTATATTACATCGTTTAATTTCAGGAATATATATTAGATTGTTTAATTTCAGTTAGCTTTATTTCTTTTTCATAAATCATAAAATCCAAAAAGAGACTCTTGGCTGTCTCAGGGCAGCGAACACATTAGTTTCACAGGTTTTAATCAAATCTGTAATTTGTCCATATTGTATATTTGTGAATAGAGAATGATCATAGCTGATAATTAAGTAGTTGATTTGAGTTATTATAATCATAGTTAGTATCTTGTATAAGTAGTTAGTAAATTGTAGTTAGATTAGTGTAGTTAGTTTATAGTTTCCTTTAGTAGTTTAGTTCTTTGTCTTTGTTTTATTAGTTTCTAGTTTCCCTTTATATTTCTTAGCTCAAATCATTTCTCTTTGGTTTCCACACGAGACCTTAGGGCGGCCAACAGAGCCGTTAAACTCATCAGGGTGGTCCATTCCAAACGGCTTGGGTTATTTAGACAACCCCGGACCGGTTCCACTCTCCCAGTTGACGGATGGACTGTTTCGCCCGTCAACAAATGGCGCTAGAAGGAGGGCCTAAACTTAATTAATGGCACGAGGTGGTCGCAAGACTCCTCCCCCACCTAATCGCACTCCCATAGTGACTAGAATCCGTTCACAAGATAATATCCCCCCTCAAACAACAACTACTTCAACCAAAGATCCTCAGATCACAGTTGAGCCAGCAACCCCTAACTCTACAGGCGGTGATATACAAGAAATTTTTAGACAATCTCTAATTAAATCACACAAAGCCTTTGCTAGTATCAGGAAACCGCATCGCCCGTGGAGCCAACCTTTAGACTTCTCCGAAGTCAGAGAACAATTGGGTGATATAGATCCCACTGTGAATTCTACGGATTCAAACACAAATCCTGCTGCAAGAGGATCCGGGATACCTCCTTCTCCTCCTCCTTCACCACCTCCCTCATCTCCTTCTTCTTCCGGAGGAGATTCCTCTTCAGATGAAGGCAATCCACCTTCACTTCCTCCTACACCCACTACCCCAATGGCTAATCAGAAAAACCCTGCTAGACCTTGGTTAGACCAAGATGCTGTGGTTGTGCCTGGACCTCAGCATCCTTTGCCTAAGCATCCGGAAAAATGGCTTAATAAGTTTGATCCCGATTCTAAGCAGATAGTGGAAGACCATATCAAGAAACTTATGTTAGACATCAGAATCCACAACGTTGAACATGAAGACGTAGTCTGTAGTTTGTTCCCTTACACCTTTGAGGGTAATGCGTCCACTTGGTATTTTTCCCAGCAACCTCGCACTATAGTATCTTGGGAAAAGTTCGAGTCAATTTTCTTAGAAAAGTTCGGAGATGGCAAACCTCCGGAAGTCTTAGTCATGGATCTCTCAAATTTAAAAATGAATGCTAAATAAAAAGTCAAGGATTTTAATCAAAGATTTTTTACCCTTAAAAATAGAATCCCTGTAGACTCTATGCCTGCAGAAAGCCTCGTAATAGCTTACTACACCAAAGCTCTACATCAAAGTATAGCTATTTGGGTGAAAAGATCCAAAAAGGAAACGTTGTTAGAAGCCTTTGAAGAGGCTACTCAAATTGAAAAAGATATACTTAGCCTTAAAGATTCCTCTAGCAACGAGACTGAAACTGTTTCTTCTTCTAAGAAAAAGATTGAGATTCTTCCCAGGCCTACACAAAACAAAACACAATCCGAAAATTCTGATTTGGAAAATTTAACCAAAGTTGTACAGAAGTTATCTAATCAAGTCGTAGATTTAAAAAGGTCAACTGAAGAAGCCTCTTCAAGTAAAGGACCCTACAAACCTCCTTTCCGAAAGCCTTTTCAAACCATCCGACCTAATCCAAACCCCGAAGGCTTGAACCTAGAAAGTTTCCAATATGCTCTTCAGACGATTCTAGGACCCCAAGATGACTTAGTGCCTCCTGAAATCCATCAATAGGAAGTCGAGCAGGAAACTACCCAAGAAGAAGAGTCTTCTCCTAATATATTTTGTCACCTCTCCGATAGTATCTTCCAAGCAAAATTTGAGACTGTGCACCCTTACAATACCAGGAGCAAGACCGCAAACAAGCTTCCTGTCGATAGCACTACAACTTTACCTTCAAAGCCATCTAAATCAGTAGAAACTAAACAGAGTAATGATAGCCCTAAATTAGATTATGATGTTGTCGAAGATCTTAAGAAATTATGGGCAAACATTTCTATTTATGAGTTGTGGAAATTTCCATTCTTGTTACAAAAGATGTTGCAAAATATTCTAGATAATGGCGAGAATGGTAATTCACATGGTAGTAAGGTTGTACAAAGCAAAGTACCACAGAAGACTTCCACAAAAGATAATCCTGGTTCTCATGACAAAGGAAGCCTTCCTGTACCAAATGTAAATAATGTAAATAGTGTAAATAATTCAGATAAAGTAGTAGTAGAAAATGCGAGTAAGAAACCACAAGCAACAACTCTAAACACTCGCAAGAATGTTCCTCCTTTTCTTTTAACTTTCGAAATCTTCAACAGAAATGTGCACAATTGCATGGTTGACTCAGGAGCATCATCAAATGTAATGCCTTGGTCAGTCTGCCAAAAGATAAATGCTGAAGTAGAATCATATTCCTTGAAAATTATACAACTTGATAGAACAAATGTTAAAGTTATAGGCGAGTTGAAAAATGTATTGATCAAATTATCGTCTAACCCAAAAGTTCATCAAGTTATTGATATAATTGTGGTTGACATTCCAGAAGTATATGGTATGTTTTTTAGCAGAGATTGGTTGGAGCAGCTACATGGCTACTTCGCAACAGACTGGTCTCACTTATGGCTTCCAGAAAACGGCAAGCCCAACAAGATCAGGGTGAACCGTGAGCGTTACCTCAAGTTCACAGTAACAGACTTGAATGACCCCAACAAGCCATATACACCTCCGGCAGAGTCACCTGAAGTCCAAGGAATGGACACCTACTTCATAAATTTCATGGCTGAAGTTTCACCCATCAACGATTCACAACAACAATCCGAGATCCTAGCATATACGCAACCAACAGATTCTGTCCAACAATCCTGTGAGCCTGATAAGAATCAAATTTGGTCTTTATATTTCGATGGTTCCAAATCAAAAGAAGGAGCTGGCGCAGGCTGCATCATTATTGATCCTGCAGGTAACAAAACATTATTGGCTTGTAGGTTAGAATTTGAATGTACTAACAATGTTGCAGAATATGAGGCTTTATTACAAGGTCTCAGAAAAGCCTTAGACACGCGCATTCAAAATCTAGTTGTATTCGGTGAATCAGAGATAGTGGTCAGGCAGGTGAGAAATTCTATACATTGTCTTACCCCGCATCTCAAGTGTTATCAATCTGAGGTATGGAGTCTAATAAAAAAAAATTATGCTTTTAATATAAATTCCATTCCTAGATCAAGTAATGCTGAAGCAGATCTACTCGCTAATGTTGCCTCTAAACTTCTTCCAGCAGAGGGCTTATCTCCAAACGCGTTCTCCATAGAGATTTTGTTTCGACCATCTGTTCCAGATAATATCACGAGCTGGAGAGTATTCGATGATGATTATCAGATCATTAACTTTCTGCACATGGAGGAAACCTTCCAAGGAGCTGTGATAGATGAACAAACGCATGATGAAAACTTGCATGACTTTACGGTAATACCTAATCCGAAATCTCCTGAAGCTCAATCGGATATGGTAAATTCTTTGCCCAAATCTGTTGCTAGATTAGAAAAAATTTATGATTTTGAAAATAAATTCAAAAAGACGGTCAATTGTAAAACTAACAGTTCCTCGCTATCATATGAAAAAGTCAATTTAGGAACTAGTGAAAACCCTCAGTGTATCAACTTAGGATTGGGATGTTCTAAGCAAGAAAAAGCTGCTTTTGTTAAATTATTTAAAGAATTTAAGGATGTGTTTGCTTGGACTTACGAATATCTTAAGACATTCGATCCTAACATTATACAGCATGTTATTCCAATGAAACCCCAAACCTTGCCCTTCCAACAGAAACTGAGGAAGATGCATCCGAAACTGGAACCGACCGTACAAAAAGAATTGAATAAACTCCTTAGTGCTAAAATATTTTTTCCTGTTAGACATACTCAATGGGTATCCAACCTTGTCCCAGTGCGGAAGAAAAATGGGGAAATTCAACTTTGTGTCGATTTTCGGAACCTCAACAAAGCGTCTGATAAAGATAATTATCCAGTCCCTCCTATGGAAGAGATACTTCAACAAGTATCAGGTTCCGAGAGGCTGTCCTTATTGGATGGTTTCTCTGGGTACAACCAAGTTTTAATGTCCCCGTCAGACCAATTAAAAACTACCTTTCGTACCCCGTGGGGCACTTATGCTTATCGCAAAATTCCCTTTGGATTGATTAACGCCAGTGCTACCTTTCAGAGAGAAATGGATATTGCTTTTCAAGGCTTGATCAATCACTCCGTAGTAATCTACCTAGATGATGTGACCATTTATTCGAAAAACAAAAACGATCATCTAGCTCACCTACGAGATGTTCTGCTACGATGTCGTAAATATGACATCTCCTTGAACCCTAAGAAGTCCATTTTCGCAGTAGAACAGGGTAAATTACTAGGATTCATTGTGTCTAGCGATGGAATGGTTATTGACCCCGAGAGGGCCCGGGTCATCGCCAAACTTCCCTCGCCGACCTCCAAGAAATCCATGTTGTCCTTCCTTGGCCAGATTAACTTCGTGAGAAGATTTGTCCCCAGTTTCTCCGAAATGGTCAGGCCTCTCCAGAACTTAATTAAGAAGGACACACAATATCATTGGGGACCCACTGAAAATAAATCTTTTAACGATATAAAGAAGGCCATAATTGATGCTCCGTCTCTCATGAGCCCTAATTTCTCTCAAGACTTTACACTTTATATTTTTGCCTCTGATCGTTCCTATGCCGCAGTTCTAACTCAGAAAAATGTCGACAATAACGAAGTACCCATCGCTTTTATGAGCTCTGCTTTTAAGGGCGCTGAACTTAATTACCCAGTAGTCGATCGGCAAGCCTACGCTATCTTCAAGGCAGTGAAGCATTTCCGGTCCTATCTTCTGAAGTCAAGAACCAAGGTCATTGTCCCTTACCCTACCGTTAGGAACTTGTTAGTGAAAAAAGAGTTAGGAGAGAAAAGAGCTAACTGGGTTACCTCCTTGCAGGAGTTTGACATAGAGATCACCCCAGCGCAGATCGTGAGAGGCCAAGGGTTGTGTAAATTAGTAGTTGATTCAGAGACCAAACCAAAGGAAGATAATGATACGTCAGACCTAGAACAATGCGATCAAAGTATAATTTGTTGCACACAAAACTTGACGAGTCCTTGGTACGACGATATTAGACAATGTCTTCAACATGGATTAGCACCCCGTCACCTTAACCCTGCCAAAAGAAGAGCATTGATACTAAAGTCCACCTCCTTTCATTTAGTTAATGGTATTCTGTTTCGTCAGAATTTTGATGGCATACTCATGCGTTGTCTCGATAAGGACGAAGCAAAGAAAGTTTTGCTCGAGTTGCATGCAAGTGAAGCTGGTGGTCACTTCGGTGGTGATACAACTGCTCATAAAGTCTTAAGAGCCAGTTATTACTGGCCTACACTCTTTAGAGACTCCCACGCCTTCTGCCGAAAATGTATCATTTGTCAGAAAGCGTCAGGGCGATTGCAAAAACCGGCCTTCCCCTTGCAACCCGTCACAGTTGATTCTCCTTTCCAGCAATGGGGCCTTGATATCATTGGTCCTATTAACCCTCCATCCTCACAACAGCATAAATACATTGTGACAGCCACTGATTACTTTACTCGATGGTCTGAAGTTGTCGCGCTAAAAATTGTCAACACAAGTCAGGTGATCGCTTTTCTTAACTCGCATATCATTACTCGTTTTGGCATCCCTGATTGTCTAGTCTTTGATAACGCTTCATACTTTTCTTCTCTTGAAATGAGTGAGTTCGCCTTAGAAAAAGGAATAAACCTCAAGTACTTCGCTAGCTATTACCCCCAGGGCAACGGCCTAGTAGAGTCAACAAACAAGAACTTGATCAAGATTATCAAGAGAACCGTGGCTGAGAATCACAAGAATTGGCACAATGCACTGTTGAATGCACTGTGGGCTGATAGGGTAACACCCAAAGCTGCTATAGGTAATTCCCCTTTCTTCCTTGTTTATGGCAGAGAAGCCATTTTACCTCCTCATGTTCTTCTTCCTTCGCTCCAATTGTCACAAAAGGTTCAAGAAGAAGAATGTCCCCCTTTACAAAGCCGTATTAATGCTCTGATGAAGTTAGAAGAAGTAAGAACCCAAGCCAAGCATAAATTAAATCAACATCAACAACTGATTAAAAGCTGGTTCGATTCTAATTCTGCTTCTGATAGAAATTTTGAAGTAGGCGATCTCGTTCTAAAGTGGGACAAACAACATGAAGGAAAGGGTGAACACACTAAATTTCAAAATCTGTGGCTTGGGCCATTTCTGATTGCTGAAAAGTTGGGTCCTAGTTCTTTCCGCTTGCAGAGTCTTGAAGGACAGCTTGACACCTACCCGGTGAATGGCCAAGTCCTGAAAAGATACTTTGCCTGATTTTATCCTTTTGTATATTATGTAAATATTGCCTTTGTGTTCATTTTGATTTGATTGATCAGTTTAGCGTATTTTTGTGTGTTTTGAAACATTTGCATACTTACATACTGAGTCATTCAGACATAGACCATAGAAAAATCTCATCGCCGAAATGACTTCCGAAAGATTGTACAAACATCAATGATATATATTTCTGAAAATGATATTGGAAAATGTTGTTTGAAAGAAGTTTACTATCTCAGTCTCTAAGAGAAGCTTGTCATGGTTATCTTTATCTTTTTACGCTGTCCCTTTTCCGTAAAGGAATGACTCAGAAAGGATGTCTCCCTATCAAAGTAAGTTGTTTTAGAAATAAAACATTTCTGGAGATGAATCAAGGACAGTATTAAAAATGTCTGATGAGGTCTAAAAATGTGAAGAAATATCAAGATTTTTCAGCGTCACCCCGCTCAGCTATCTGAAAATAAATAAAAATAAAAGAAAGATAAGAGTTGTGGGAAGTGTTTGTAAACCCGCCGGGATACTGAACAGGTCTGCTGGCAGCGGGGCAATGCAAGCATGGCGCCAAGACAACTTCGTCGGGGTACTGAACAGGCCTGCTGGCAGCGAAGCAATGTCGGGTAAATGAAAATCTGTGTAAAATTACAAGAAACCTCTTTTAAAAGTCCTTTATTCTAATCCAGAGCTTCTTGATAGGATAAAGACGTCCGAGTGGGTTAAATGGCAACCCTGTCGAGGCTATGGATGCCTGCTGGCAGCAGTGGCCATGCCAACAGTATTGAAGATTTTATCATAAAAAATCAGGACCTGCCTATCTTTAAGACTGTTGCTGGTTTGCATCTTTTAAAACTTCACTGGAAAAGAAAGTTGATGATAATGTAGTACGGTTTTTGGTTGTTCATTTCAAGTTGAATTTTTCTTTGCTACCATGTTCTGAATTCATTGTTTATGACAGAGATAACTGCTTCGCCCAGCGTGTCGCCATTGTTGGCAGCCGATCATTATTTTTTTATTGCTCTTATAAAATGTTGCCTACACCCCTTGTCTCATTTAAGACAAAGTATCATCACATTATGCTTCTAGACTATGTCTAATTTTTACGACAATTGCAATGTGTTCTCGATTTGATTTTCACAACTGCAAGTGTGAAAATACCTCTTTCATCGTTTGGACTATAGTTGTCTTTTATCATTTTCTCCTTGATCACTGGTCTATCACATGACTGCTAAAGGTTTTCTCGAACTTATATCCTTGAGCATTATCTTACCTTGATTGCACATTTGGATTTGTTTGATTGCTAAGTCTTTGGGCATAAAATCTATTGGTTTCCTTCTGATCTTACGAAAAGTTGTAATGGATTTGGTCTTATTGCTTTTATCCTTATTGCTATGGACTTTTCCCTCAATTATTATATGAAGAATTTTGGATCATAATGTTCTCAAGACTTTGGAATATAAACACTTCAATGCGCAATGAATACATCGGTAAGTTTATGAAGACAATTCGAACAATGGTTTGAAGGCGCATAGATTAATCATATTGGATTAATGCTTGGTATATCAGTTGGTAAGTTGATAATACGTTGGTTCCAAATCATGTATTGGCATTAATTATTTTTTTGATTGAACGATCGTTTGACACGATGGATATGGTTTTGGATTGAACTGTTCACTTGGCATAAGTATAACACATGCTATTAATCCTGATCCGGTCGACTGGCACGTTAATATGATTACCCACTTGTTAGCTGGCCGATATGCGTGATATAAATGATTATGGTTTTAACAACGTTGTACTCAATCAATTAATACAGTGCGTGGCGGTGGTAATCCCACCACCTTTGCACGCATGCAGTTAATTCCGGTCTATTCGAGCTATGAAGCCCTCAAACCTATCGTTTGAATTGGCTCGGGGCATTGTTTCGTTCAGTTAAACCCTACCATGTACAGAGGTTATGGCTCCTGTTGTAAGGGCCGAACCTAATGGGTGCCAACCACTGTTGACATTCAGTGTTGTATGTAACGACCTGGAACAAAATGGATGGCTCGCTTTCATAAAGAAATTTGATGGCTTTGATATCGTTGTGGCTCGGCAATTTGCATTGTCGTTTGATGGCTTCCGAGCCAAAGTGGGAGATGTTCAGCTCGAAATTACTGAAGGATTTCTCAGTCTGGCAACTGGCTTACCTGCCAAGGGACAAAAATGGTCTAAAAGCTGCAAGGTAGAGGACGTCCCATGGACGTTACTGTTCCAGTCACGCACAGTGAAATCGTGCGACAGAGGACTACCTGCAAAGATGTTGAAACCCCGCTGGTATGATCTCTTGATGATTATCAAACGTTTTGTTACCTGTGAAGGCAGGTATGGGTTTATTTTCCTATTCCACCTGTGTTTATTAATGGTTTTCATGGCTTTCGAATTGAACATGCCTTACTATCTGCACCGAAGCCTGTTCAAGATGGCTAAACGATACAAGCATAGTCAGGCTGACACTAGCCTCTTCCATGTTGGGTTGATCAAAGTGGTTCTAGTTTATGAGTTAAGTTTGCGTCGTGATTATTGGCATGATTTCCTCAGCCGTAATGGTTTTGGGGAGTCAAACCCTCCACAGGTAGATAAACCCGTGGTGACCGAGAGCAAACCTACCCCTGTGCCTTATGATGTTTTATTACCTAGACCTGAGCCCGAGTTGCCTACAAGTTTGCCTAAGTCTATGCCAAAACAAGCCGAAGCTACTAAAGCTACAACCCGAAAGACTAGAGAAAATACTGGAGTTGATACTCGAGGCAAGAAAAATGCAAGATTGATCTCTCGCATGGCGAGGAACAAGCCTAAGATTCCTGCCAAAACAGAGCCTATCGCAATTAGCGAGGACTCTGATTCAGACATTGAACGATTTCTCTCTGAAGAATATCCTTACTCTGAGGGATTGTGTAGCAAACCACCTCACGATTTCGTTAGGAACCTCCCTCCTTGTCTGCGGGATAACCCTGACTTTCCGGGTATCGAGCCATTCCATGAAACCCCCAGGGAATCATCAAGACCCCCTTTTGTTCAGCCTGTTGCTATACCCTGTGATCAATGTGGATTATGGATCGAAAGGTACTATCTGGATGTACCTACATTGCAATCCAGGATTCATGAATTGGAAAACCAAGTGGCCATGCTCACTGGTAAGAATGCAAAGGTGCGGCCTTCCGATAAAAAGCAACGAACCACGAGCTCAGTCCTGTTCAAAAACGTCGAGTCTGCCACTGCAATTATTAATTCAAAATTGACATGAGACCCAGCAGCTGTGATGGTATTTTTCCCCATTTGTACTATTCTCTGTACATATTTTGCCTGCTATGTTTTTATAAAGCATGCTTCGTTGTATATAATGTTTGTTATAAGTTCTGATTATCGATTTCTGGATTGGTTGTGACTAGATTTAGTTTGATTGTTCACATTTTGATTTGAATTTTGATATCTTTTCTATTGTTGAAATACAAACGATATCTCTGTTCGATTTGGTTACATCTTGTGCGATATGATAGGAAAATTGGTTGGATATGTTGATTATATTTTCTATGTCAAAGACCAATTCGTATATCATTCAATACATAATAAATTTTCAATGGATAACAACAATAGTTTTTACGATGTGAACTGTATTTCGATGACATTAAATGCATTATTCGATTGAGATTACAGGGATGGATTGATCGTATCAAGTCTTATGATTTTGTGTCCATAATTAAATTCAGTTATATGCCCGGTTTGTTGACCCTGTCAAAACCCTGTTTGTCGACTATGAGGTTTGAAGACTGTTGAATCAATACTCGTGGATTCCATTGGAAGCAATTCATACATCATGCTTTTAATTGAAGGATCTCAATCTGCTGATTGTGATTATAATTAGTCAATTACAGTTACGACTATAATTGTGAATTATTGGAAATACAGCAAATTAGAACTGTGGTTGGATTCTATAGATACAGTGATGCTTGAAATCATAATGGCTTTCTATATTGGCAATGACATGAATCTTATGCTAATCGACAATATTGTTTGTATTTCATGTGATTTGGTTTATCGTTAATTGCAACCATCGAACAGTCTTGTTAAGATTTGATTTGATTTTACATCGATTGGGAAAACAGAGTATTCCTGCTCTGCCCCGGTTATATTCTACTCAACTTGGTCTAATTAGAAAGATTTATTTTTCTTTAATCATTCGTAATTTGTAATGATTGGATTCGATTTGATTTTGAGTATATGTCTGGTCGTATTTACTATTCTAGATCAGCTACAGAATCAGAAGATTCTGTAGCTGAGTCTATAGAGTCATTTTCTCTATTGTTTATCAATAAAATACTCCTCTAACTTGATCTTTATATCTATTATAGGCAAATTCGAATTGGAAGTGGATGAGAGGAGCAGTTGGAGGATATCTTGAAGATTTCACTTATGTTTTTAATTACTTAGTTTAAGAGATTTTTGGGATTATTCCCAGATTGTGTAAACTGTTTGCTATTATTCACAAGGATGTTTTATCTTGTGAGAGACTTATATAAACCTATGGTTTTGTAATATTGAGAATCATCATCAGTTTTGGAAGAACAAGCACATGTAATTCTTATTCAAACTGGAGCAGAATTGATGTGTTGTTATAGCTTTTGCTTTTCAATTTATAGACACTTTGTTCCAAGTTTTGTATATCATTCTGTCTATGGTTTAGTATTACTTTGTTGTCTAAATCAAATACAAGTGATATAATTTCTTATTGTTATACATGTCTTGTCGCTTCCAAGTAAATAAATAACGTAATAGTTGTTGATTCATCTCATGAATGATAGCCTTGTCTTCTTCGTAGGCTGAATTTTTATATAAATTTTTTGCATTATAGGTTTCCCTTTTGCAGAGATTTATCATCATAAAACTGTTATGATTTCTTTCTTGTTTGTCCTGTAACATACTTCGAGAAGCAGTACAGCTGACCCTTTGCGAGAAGCTTGAAGGCTAAATGGTGTGAATTTCTTCCTCCAATCAGCTTAAGAAGTAATCATACGCAGGACAGACCTGGAGCGTTTCCAGGTTAATTAGATAGGTGTTTATTGCTTTTATTAATTAGTATAATATAAATGATAGCCTAGTTAGATTTATATTACATCGTTTAATTTCAGGAATATATATTAGATTGTTTAATTTCAGTTAGCTTTATTTCTTTTTCATAAATCATAAAATCCAAAAAGAGACTCTTGGCTATCTCAGGGCAGCGAACACATTAGTTTCACAGGTTTTAATCAAATCTGTAATTTGTCCATATTGTATATTTGTGAATAGAGAATGATCATAGCTGATAATTAAGTAGTTGATTTGAGTTATTATAATCATGGTTAGTATCTTGTATAAGTAGTTAGTAAATTGTAGTTAGATTAGTGTAGTTAGTTTATAGTTTCCTTTAGTAGTTTAGTTCTTTGTCTTTGTTTTATTAGTTTCTAGTTTCCCTTTAGATTTCTTAGCTCAAATCATTTCTCTTTGGTTTCCACACGAGACCTTAGGGCGGCCAACGGAGCCATTAAACTCGTCAGGGTGGTCCATTCCAAATGGCTTGGGTTATTTAGACAACCTCGGACCGGTTCCACTCTCCCAGTTGACGGATGGACTGTTTCGCCCGTCAACACCTTTCCAATGATTCTAGCTGAGTCAACATTTCCAAAGGAGACTAATCCATCTCTTTCATTTCTTAATGTAAGAAACATATCTTCATCACTTGTTGTGTGCTTTGAATAGCCATTGTCAACATACCAACAGTGTTTCTTTTGTTTATCATGTAGAGAGAGTGTGCATTCTTCATTGTTAAATTGATCCTTCTTTCTTATCCATATTCTCTGTTGAGGTTCATGTCTGTGACTGTTATTATTATGTTGTGATTTTCTAGGAGGGTCTTTCATTCTAAAATCTTTGGCCATGTGTCCAAAGTTATTGAATTTGTAGCATTCCACTTCAGTGCTCAATGATTCAAACATGTTGTAGCTTCTTCTCTGTGTTTCACTATGCCTTATTGGATAACCATTTTGTGCATGACTTTCAAATTTTTTTATGTTCCTGCTATTATCTCTACAATTTACAACTTTATGTCCAAAATTATTACATGCATAAAAAAAACCAAAAAACATAGTTTGATACCTAGGAGTTGAATATCTTCTGAAAGGAGTTAATCTTATGAATCCTTCTTCATCTCGAGGCCTTCTTGTTTTTGACTGTCGCTGATTTTGAAATCTAAATCTTCTAGGTGGACGAGTGTCCCTGTGATCTTCCACATAAAACTTCTTGTCTCCTCTAACAGTCTCTACATAGCTTCTTGGTTGTGTTTCTTTATCTGTTATTTTGTAACTTGAGCCTCTTTATGTATGATTGTATCATAGCCTGGAATTGTCATGATGTGGCCTTTGATTTTTGATAATATTATTCAAAACCTTTGAATTTTTCTGCATATTCTTCTGTTGAAGCTCTTTTCTCAAAGTAACAACCTCTGTTTCCAAATTTCCAATGATCCTGTCTTTTTGTTCCAATTGTTCTTTGAGAGCTTCTTCGATTCTTTTTTCTTATTCTATTTGAACCTTTAATTTAGTGATCATATTTTCTAGTTCTTCAGAGTTTGAATTTTGAATGTCTTCTTTCTTGTATAGTTCTTCCTGGAGTTTCTTGTTTTTCTTATTTTCTCTTTTTATAACTTCTATAGCACTCAACGGTTCTTCTCCGTATTCAACATATGATTCTTCATACTCCTCTTATCTGTATTCTTTATCAGAGTCTTCTATTTCCATGTATAGAACTCTTTCTGTCTCACTTTCACTGAATTCATCTTCATCTGATGAGGATCAGTCTTCTTTGGTGCAAATATTTTTCTTGAAGACTTTCTTTTTGGTTCTTTTTCCTTTATAAGTTTTTTTGTTGTTTGAATAATCCTCTTCATTTATTTTCTTTTTATTATGAGTAAATTTGTTAGAAATATGACCAATACCATCATAGTTAAAACAAATCAATGGAAGCTTACCTTTATATATGTCGTCAGTTCCCTTTTTCAATCTTCTAACAAAGTTGGCCACTTCTTCGTTGTCTTCTGAGATGTCACTTCTGTTACTATATTCTTTTTATTTTTTATTTCCATTTTGCTTTGACCTTTTGGATGCTTTGAATGTTGCTTCTTTTATACCTGGATTTTCCTGTTCAGTTCTCATTTCATAGTTTGTGAATATTCCATGTATTTCATCCATTCTTAATGAGTCTAAATATGTTCTTTCTTCTAGTGTTGAGATCTTAGGATCAAATCTCATTGGAAGAGATCTTAGAAATCACAGATAAATCAATTTCTTCTCCCAATCCTATGATTGCATTCATTGTTTCATCAACTTGTAAGAATTAAGCTACAATATTCTCATCTTCCTTCATCATTATTTGTTCGAATTTACCTCTATAAGTTTGAAGCTTTCCTGCTTTGACTTTTGAATCTTCTTCAAAAATATTTTTTATTTTGTCCCAAATCTCTTTAGTGGAGCTATAATGTATAACATTGGTATATACCGAATCACAAAGACCATTCATAAGTGCATTTGTGGCTTTTGAACTATTTAGAATGAGTTTCGTTCTGTTGTCATTTTTTGGTGGAACTATTGGTTCTTTTTATCCATCTACAAATGATTTCCAAACTTCAAAGATTTATAGCATATCTGAACCTGTAGAATGTTGATTTGGATCTTGCTTCAGAATTCAGGAACCTAGCACCATCTCTTACTCAAGCTTCCATGAATATTTCCAACTATATGTGCCTTGATCTCCTTCAGCTCATGTGTGTACGCATCCTAGCTCACTACAGCCTGCATACATACGCACCATGGCTCACTGTAGCCCGCATACTACTTCATAAAACTAGGGTTTTCTTAACCACAAAAACTTTCACCGTCAAAGCCTCTCACTTACAGAACTTTTGATGCATCCATGAATACCTGCAATGAATTTTCCACTAGAATAGATCTTCAATATGCTCAAGAAATTCACACATAAGAGACCCTACACTGATTCACCCCCCTCTCAGTTTAGTCGGTGTGTCCAACATATGATTAAACATTGATCATACCTTAGATTAAGTGTCAATCAATGTTCACTAGGTGGTTTCCTAAATTATGAAAAAGAACACATACATATAGAATTTATCATGTGAAAAAGAATGCTCGATGTGTGCCTTTTTATTTATTGTTCAAGCATTTATTGTAAGCATTTACTATATATTGTATGAATTTAATAATAACCACTTTCAATAAATAAAAAACATGTTTTCTTGTAAATTTATTTCAACTTTCAAAATATGAAATTACTTACATTTAAATAAATAAAAATTATATTTTCTCATACCTTTATTTCAGTCCTTAAAATATGCAACTATTTACATTAAGTGTGCATGAAGGAAGTTAGTTTCCTAAATTGTGAAAAATCACCACATACATATAGAATGTATTCTATGTGAAAAAAAAAAATATGTGTGCCTTTTTAGAAGCAATGTTGTGTTTGTAATACACATCATTTTTTCCATCTTTATTTAATGTTACATGAAAGATGGAGGTTGGAATGGTTCTTATCCCTTTTTACAAGGATGGCACTTATTATGTTTTTAAGAAATGTCTTTGTTGTTTTATTTGAATAATGTGATTAAACATTGATCATACCTTATATTGAATAAGT
>ML777447.1:1339551-1361163 GCA_009831015.1 Picea engelmannii | reverse complement strand
TCTGGTTTCTTGGTTATGCCTCTGTGTTTGAGATTTCTTGGTTTATAACAAACAGTTCTCCTTCTTTTCCATCTTTGTTCCGTCTTTTGCCCGAGGATTCACAGTAGTGCAACTTGTTGCAATAAAGGATTTGTTGTGGCGTTTTCGTGCCCTCTGGTTATCTGTATTTGAATGTAAAGGGTTTTTTGCTTCACATGCATTTCTTCTTTAATCTGTTGCATACCGGATGTCTGTAATAGATCATTGCGCTCTTCTTGCGTAAATCTTCCACCTTTTCACCTTTACTACAACTCACTGTTTGGAGTTTATCATGACCTCACTCTTTCATGCATGCCTGGTCTGGTTTCTGAGTTGATACGAGGCTATTTTGAGTTTCCTTCCATTTGATCACCCTTTAAAAACAAACCGTGACATTAACTCTGATGGGCTTCGGGCTCTACTCCTACTAGCAATCCAGGAGTGACTTCCGAAAGCCAACACCTGGATGGGCCACGGATGTGGAATTTGAAGTAAAACTTCCATAGGGATTTGATGTGCAGAGTGCCAGAGGGGCGTTGAGAGGGCTCCTGGGTGGTAATGGAAAGCTCGGGAGGAGTGGTGGAGTCGTTATCACAACAATCGTGGTTGATAACCACGATATTAAATTTGAGTCATAGGATCCACGTGTGGGGGGATGCAGACCCTTCCCAGCCCTCAGATATGGAAACTATGCATGACAGTTAACCTCCAAGTCCTTCGAACTTCATGACTTGGTGAATTTTACGGGTCGAACCCTGAAGTCCCGCAGTCTTGGAGTGATTTAGAACCATAGATCATCCAGGAGGAGGAGATTCATTGCATTTCCCAAGAGGTTCGACAATTCAGTGTTCAGGGAAATCCATTGGATATTATGTGGAGGAGAGATCGACGAAGTCCCAAAGCTACAGGAAGAAATTATTCGGTAGTCGGAAGTTCGTCAGTTTTGAAAAATTGTCGATGAGAAGAAATTGCCAAAGTCTTGAAGCTACGGGAAGCAATTGTTAGACAATCGGTAGTTCGGGATTTTTGAAAATGTGCAGATGAGAAGAGATCTTCCGAAGTGCCAAAATCACGAAACGTTGGGGTGACGTAGACCTGATTGGTAGTTCGGTAGTTCGGTAGTTCGACAGTTTTGAAAAAGTGTCGATGAGAATAAATCACCGAAGTCCCAAAGCGTCGAATATGAATTGGCATGATGATGTCACCTAGGGTGGCGTGGACCTACCCTAAGTCTACCACATGTCACTTGTTTTTGTAATTTTGACAGACACTTAGTACTAATTGCAACCTAAAATGTGTTGCTCGACAGTGGGGCCATGTATCACCACCTTGATTGATGACATCAAAGCTAAGTGGACCCTGGAAGGTTAAGAAGTTTGAAAAAATCACAAGGTAGTGAGGCAGAAACCTCTGAAGTCCGAAGTGACAAAGCTCTAAAGTAGCGGTGCCCTGAAGCTCTGAAGGTGTACTACAATGGGTTCACCAGTTCGACTGTCTGGGGGTTTTGTGATATGCCAAAGGAGAATCCATCGAAGCCCGAAGTTTCGGAGTGACATGGCCTGCTGATGTCACCAAGGGTGATGTGGACACACAATATGCTTTCCACATGTCACCGTGTTCCATTCTCTTTAAGGACTGTTCACACCAGTTAGACCTTGACATTGTCACCCCTCAAGTTAGTTCATGTGTCCATTCCTTACTTTTTTCCACGTAGAATCCTCTAGTAAATGGTTGCTGACTAGACTTGGGCAGTTCGACGATCTAAAGGAATGGAGTTTGATGAAGGTGAAACCACCCAAAGCTTCAGAGGGCTGAAGTTAATATCGATCTTTGATCGGGAGAGGATACATGGAGAAATACCAGATCAGTGATGGGGAGATCATGACCGTCAGATCTACATAGAATAGATCAACGGATGGGAGCGATTGTGGAAATCCAAAGGAATATTTCACATCTCGTAATCAATCAGGATCGTAGATCTCCATTGGGAGGAAGACCAATGGTGGACGTTGATTTTTGTTCCATCACACAACTTCCATTGTGGAAGTTGGGGTTGTTTTTAAACCATGAGCATGTTTGTGGTCCGCAATCAAGTAGGACCGTTGATCTTAAAGTGATCAACAGATCAACATTTTATGATTCGGGAGAATCACTGAGTAATGAGGTATAAACCTCTGAATGTCTGAATTTCCAAAGTCATGGAGGTGACGTAATTTTTTGACGTCACTGGGGTGACGTGGACACATAGGATATGTGTCACATGTTATCATTTTTCATGATTTTCAATGGCCCTTCGTGCTAAATTAAGATGTGACATGTGTCGTTTGTTATATGGATCCACGTTTCCATTTTGTAACTCTGCCATGTGGCACACTAATATGTGGATGTTGACTAGACCTTGATAGTTCGTCAATTTGGCATTCAGGAAAATGTATGTATGTTGAAGTGCGAAGCTCCGAAGCATGAATCTCTAGAGAGATTCTCTGAGAATTCGCTAGTTCAGTGATTTGGAGGAAGCGAGGTGTGGAGTAGGTGGAACTTCCGAAGCCCGAATTTCTGAAGCCCCGAAATTCCCTAGGCTTCAGATAAGTGCATGTCTGCTCATGCTTGGTCACAACCCATGGTCACGTGAGATTGGGTGCCAAAGAAAACGGGATAAATTTTCTTCTCTCGCTTGGTCATAGCTTGTGGTCACATGAGATTGGGTGCCAAAGAAAAGGGGCTAAACTGTCTTCTCTCATTTGGTCACAGGCCATGGTCACATGAGATTGGGTTCCAAAGAAAAGAAGTTAAAGCCATAAAACTATGTTAAAGAAGGAAAAAGGCTTAGGAAGGAATTCATGGGTTTTGTCTAGTTCGAACCCGCATCAAAAGTGGTAATGAAGGTTTGTGAACCTTATGATAGGATCCAGCAAAGGACTAAGAGCCTTTTAGCTTAGAGGCAAAGAGAGGTGACCAATTGAATGCTAATCAGGCCAAGAGATTGGAAGTGGCCAAACAAATGTTAATCAGGCCAATAGAATGAGGATTTCAGTCTGTTGATTCAATCTAAACAAAGGATGGCATGTGATCATGTGTAATTGTATGTAAACATAAGTATAGGAAAGAAAAGGAAAATACCCTATTTCGAGTATTTTGGAAGCCTCTGTAATTATGTTTGTTTATCTGTGTATTGTATACCTCTATGAGGAAGAAGTGTATGTCTTCGCATACAGTTGAGATTGTGTATTTCATGTACAGGGCTCGTGTTGTAGGGAAAGAAGGAGAAATATGGTGAGGAAGCCTGTCCAGATTCATATGGAAGATGATTGCTCGAGGAAGCTACTAGATGAATATGTCTATACTTAGTGAGTAAGATGGATGACTTCTATGAAAATCTAATTGGGAAATAAGATGTAAAATTCCAAGGATCGGACCTACATTTTTGGAGGTAGCACCTCCATTATTGCTAACAGAGTGCCTAGTGGAAGCATGGTTGTATGATAAACTTCAGTATGAAGTAATGTAGGTGTGTGAACACTAAAGAAATGCTAGAAAATGCATAAGCAATGTGTCATGTGAAGATTGTTTCTAGAGGTTTATAACCATACTCTAGGGAAGGCATTACGTAAATCTCAGTTCAGTCCAAAATTGAATAAGTTCCAAGAGTAACTCAATGATAGTGTAAAATAATACCATTGGGTGAACTCCGAGATATTTGAGTCTATTATAGCACTCAAGAGATCTAAAAACAATAAAGAGGGATGTTGAGTACATTCCAAAGGAATCAGTGCATTTCCAAAGTACATTGGGTTGTCAATCCAAAGGGATTCAAGTATGGAGAAGCCAAGTCAATAATGACTTAAAAGTGAAAGGAATTTCTAATGACAAATCAGTAAGGATCCATGAAGAAGAAAATGGTTCTAAGCATGGTTTTGAATGCAAAGGAGATGGTTCCTGATAAGAATCCATATTAAGTGGCATAGAGCCATGAGTGACATTCCCAAAGGTTGGAAGTATCACTTGAATCACAATGGTAAAGTAAAATTAGTGTTGAGTACCTTTAATTAATTTTGTACAGCTAGCGAAGGAGGCATATGTACATCCTTACAGTATGCTAGAGATTGGTTATACAATTCAAGTTTGAGGCTAAGTTGGCTAAGAAAATAGAAGAGAAGGATGTAGGAAGCCTCAAGTAATAAAGTACCTAGTCAAGAAAGGGCTGAAGAAGTTCAGTCCCAAGAAGTAAAAGGTGTTGAAGACCCAAAGTCTATAAGACAACATGTTTAGAATTGTAATTCGTCCAAGTAGGAATTGGATTAGTTGGATCCATAAAGTAAATGAAAGTTGAAGGTTAATATCAACTTAGTATTTTGATGGAAATGCAAAGGTATCCARGAGTAATTTGGCTAGAAAGTGATCGAGACAGAAATAATCATGCATAGTGATTACAATGGGAGCACAATAAGATGCAAGAATCCGAGAGAAAATTGAAGACTTTTAGGATCATCAAGGAAAATTTTTGCAGGGAAGAAAGAAGTTGCTACAATTTATATGGCAACAAGTATGTTATGGTTTGTTGGGACATCCTTAAGGAGAGAATGCATGCATGTTTGCAAGTGTTGTTGGTAATGTTGCTGCAAATGGAAGGAAGCAACATAAAGCTAAAGTGTTGGTTATAAGTCTAATAAAGAGGCATGAAATACTCTATTGTCATCAACTAATCACGTAACATCAAACTCATTTAATGGCAGCTATGCAAGTAAGTATTTCTTTTTTGAAATTATGTTGCATAATTGTCAAAGGGAAATTCAGGTTAGAATTTCCCCAGATAGAATTTATAATACACAGTATGGTATTATTTAATGCATTAACATGAATAAGATATCACTAGGTGTGGTAAAGGATAGAGGCATGTTACATATATCAAATMTTTTAGCTTTAGAATGCACACACTGACATAGTAACATGTCATGTTATTTTGGTCATGAGGTAATAACCAAAGAAATAAAAGAGAAGAACTTGTTATAAGAATGATGCTAGGAAAACTAGTCATGCATGAGACCATGACATGCTTGGATATGGAAAGGCTATATACCACACAAATACCCAAAATATTCTTATCTTTAAATAATACTTGGACTACAACCTTTTTGCTAACACTAATTCACACCACATAATTATATTCTTGGTGTAGTGTTTAGTTCAAAAAGGAAGGCATCCAAATAATCGAGAAGACAATGGGAAGTGTGTGAAGAAGGTGTCAAGACATTGGCCATATTTCCAATTTATGGATGGTGAGATACATGACTTATATAAGGATCGTTCTGAAAATAAATGCAAAGGTGCATTGAGAGTTTCACTCATGACTAATAAGTAGCAGAGTTTCACTTAGTCATGGTAGAATTGTATACTTAAATGCATTTGTTGAATGTGTTTGTGAATGTATGTAGATATATTGTTGCACGAAAATAATTATACTAAAAACATAAATGTTGTTAACTCCCAGAGTTGAGAACATTTCAAGAGTTGTTAGAAGTTGCAACAGGAAAGTTGCAAGACAATTAGTCACATGAATATTGACTACAGAAAATTTTATGTTCAGAAATTGAAGTAATGAACTTACTGATATTTATTGTGATCAGGCTTATGCACAGACTGATAATTCATTCTTTATTTAATAAAATTGTTTGGTATTGTGATTGGATTGCTAGGTGTAGGAAATTCTAAAATCACTTCGTAAGTTTTGGTACATATTGCAATGAAATAATGATCTACAGGAAATATTGACAATTTGTTGGTTGAATGCAAGATAGAATCATTGCAGGAAAAATGGTATTCAACATGGTGCTTGCTGAAATCCAGAAGGAAGACTACATCCTATTATTGCAACAACAATGAAAAATAATGAAATAGAATTTCATATTTTGGGGAAAAGTTGAATTCCTTATGAAATTACTTGCTTTCTAAATTGAAATGTTATAATGGTCTCTCATGAAAAATGTATGTGTGTGATACAGGTGAGAAAATATTGATTAAAGTTGGAATGTTGATTTCAAAGAGTAACTCTAGGGAAGATGTTGATTGGAGATAATGGATCTTACCCTGTGGATCTCAAGTGGATCTGGGCGTGTGTACACTTCTCCTTGGGTTGCCTTGGTGAAGGTTGGAGCCCTGGAGGGAGAAGTGTGGGGATAGGTTCCCCAGTATGAGGCATGTAGGGTACTTGGAGACCTCTGAGGGAAACTAAAACTCCTGGAGCCATGGTGCCCTGAGACTTCCTATTCAGCCTGTGTTGGAGTCAAAAGGGGTAGGGTTGCATCTGAAGGAATGTTGAGCAAACAAGGAGCACACTACCTTGGGTTGTACATGAATGTGGGGAATGAGAGACCCTTGGTTGGAGTGATGGTGAGGTTTGGTACCTTGGCTTGGACCATGTTGGTATTAATTATGGACCGTGGTTATCTTGGAAAGCCATTGCCTTAGTGAAATAATTTCCCTGCTCAGGGATGATACGTTGATGAGCATTTATCAGTGGTGAGATCTAAATTTGGGTGGAACATCAGGAATCTGCATCTAGTCAGTGCTTTCAATGAGGTTTAATTGAAGCATGTAATAAAGAAGAATGAGATGAATTATTTTACTAATGCAGCTCTATGGAATAAAGAAAATGACTTCCAACTACAGTATGAATACATAAAATGGTGCTTGAAAGACGAGCACCAGGTGGAGAATAGGCTTCCAATAGCCAAAGCTTGGATTTTTTTGAAGAATTTGAACTATACATGTATAAACATGTTGCACTAGGGACAGTGAAAAAATAAGGGGAGGGGATTGTAGTATCCCAAGAGCGAGCCACAGTTGTAATTGTGAATGTAACATGTTTTATAGGATAGTGATCCAAGTGATTATAAGCTAGGAGGCTTATGTGATGATTGGGTCAGAGAACCTAGATGCTAAAGGCCAAAGAGCTTCTCTTTGTATATGTAAATACTCATATCAATAACAAAATACATCGTTGTGTGCAGACCGACCACGATAAAAGAGAAGGGGGACTAAGCTCCACTAGGTAGGGAAAGGGATGGGGCTAAGAGGCTAGGAAAAGGGCTAAGCTTGAGGGCTTATCTCTATGGGAATAATATTATATTATTATTTCCTAAGGACTAAGGTTGGACATAACCTATGTTATCCTAAGTTCTTGTGGGAAGGGAACGAATGTTAAGTGGAGCTCATATAGCTTCATGAAGCCAGGTGTCAATCTTGACACATGCAGTTTTATGTGGGAAAACTCGTCATTTTTGGGGGCTCTTAACCATTCTTTCCATTCTTCCCATGCATGCATGCACTCATGTGATGAACCTTAATCTCCATTATCAACCTCTGAAACCTGTATGCATTTCTGGAGCCATATCCCTTGTTGTGTGATCATCAATTGAAACTTGTGATCCTCCTGGGTGGCACAACGCACCTGTGCCTACCTAAGCTTGTGCTATAATTTCCTGTTAGGAGCAACGCCTATTTCCAAACCTGAAGGCCATGGTTGTTTTTTTTACTTTTGTATTAGTTGAACGCTGAAGACGTTTTCACTTAAGCCTATTGTTGGTTATTTGGTAGCGGGAGTGAAGAGGCAGGTTATCAGGCCCATGGAATAAAGAGGTAGGTTGTTAGGCCTGTGAGAAACTCTCTCCAGGTGAGAGAGGTTGTTAGGGAAGTGATTTCTCCTGGAGGGAGTCTAGCAACAACTACAGACCTCTGAGAACTAATGATTCAACCTGTTGTTGAAGCCCCACTGCTAAGAGTGATGAGTAGCATGGTCTATGTTTGGGAGGTTCATGGAAGGCAGGCACACAGTTGGTGGTCTTCTATTAAAAGATAAGTACCACTTCTATGTTCATTTGCATGCTGTGTATTTGTACATGTGTTATAATTTTATGAGTATTGCATGTATATGTTTCATGTGTAGGCTTATCGTTATTTCCGCATTAATCTATATTGTAGCGGAATGTTTATGTCCATTTAAATTTGCATTAGATATATAGGTATATGAGATCGAATAGAGAACGCATAGCCCAATGGCCTAAGACTGGGGTGTGCTACAGATCTGTATCAAAACTTGGTCAGAGCAGTTTTGTAGTGGTGTTGTTGTGTGGCATAATTAGTTGGTCTCTGGCTAGGTATGCTACAAATCAGAGCTCAAACTCAGAATTTAGGTAGTAGCATGTCCCCGGCTTGGGTGGTCTGGGGATGTTACAAAATGGGGTCAAAGCATGAAATTTTTAAGTGGCATGACCCAGCCTGGTGTTATAACCCTAATTTGAACTAGACATGCTTACCTAGCATCAGGCCATCTCAGATTCCTTCTTTGCCAAAACACTGCTGAAAAATTCTTCTTAAAAACCTCTTTTATAAAGTCCCATGCGCCCTACTCCATTACTGCACACGTGTACATGCTAGCTGACCCAAAACAGCCTGCGTGTACCTACAAAAGCACGAAAAAAGGAAAGTTGTCGATGGAACACACAGCTTTGGGTAAGTTAACTAAACCTTCAAGCCATGCATGGCCAAGGGTTCGTCCAAATACCTAGCTTCTTCTAGCCAATAAAAGAAAGGTTAGGGGTCCCATTTGGAAGAGGAGAATGATAGTAAAGAAACTATACCCAATTGCACATTCCCATTGTCCCAACCCTTTAGCCATCCTTGTGCAAGGAGAGATATAGAGCAAAGAAGTTGGAGGACATTTGAAGAGGATCCCAGTACCAGGTTCATGGAGCGGTGGTTGGTCTCGACATTGTAAGTTGATTCATTAAAGTTAATAATAAATAAATGCTCATGTCCCACTATATGAGTTCTTCATAGTTTAGTGAATATATGTTTGAATCTCTAACCCATTAATCTATAGAACAAATGCATGTAGAGTTTGTTGCTTGTTTTGTGTGATTGTAGGTCATCCTTGGGAGGTGCTATAAATAAGCGATCAAGAGTGAAGAAGGATCGACATCGAACGCCCGGAACAAGGTATGTTCATCTAACCATGTATTTGCTTAAAAGAAATGGGGATTAGGTCTGGGATGACGGTAGAAAGTAGGTTTCTTTTGGTCTTATCTGCATGCATAATATAACCCTAAATGCTAGTCCGTAGGGGCATTTCCCACTCACAACAGAATTGGTGACCATATTGGGGAAGTCTCTAGGGTTCCTGGGAATATTTTTGGGTATTTTTAAAAACTGGTTTCCTTTCCTGTTTTTGAAGTTTCTGCAAAGTCTTAGCTAATAGAGATTCCGGTCTTCCATACCATTCATCTTTGTTTCTTTGCTAGACTGTAATTTTTTTTTTTCAGGACCCACAGAGGTACACACGGCCTATATAAGGTCTGCATGCGTGTACCCGCACCCTACATTCTTACAGCTCGCATGTAAATGCTAGCTGAAGAAGTAACAGTAGCGTGTATGATTCCAGAAAAGTTTTGAGGCAGTCATCCTCTTCCCTGTTAGAATTAGTCATTCTTAGGGGTTTTCTGGAACTCTTTCTAGTCTTTGTTGTTTGTAGTTTATAGCTTAGGTTTCACCTCAGATTGGTTTGTTCTACTATTTTTTCCTTGCATTGTTTTCTTTTTTTTGTTAAAGAAAGTGTCTGAGCCTTCAATAGATCCTAGTTCTCAGTATCAGTGGTCTCTGCCTGGTTTGGATTGCCTGTTTTTATTTGTTTCAGAGTTTTAGAGGTACATGCAGTCTGTATAAGGCCAGAACGCATGTACATGCCCTCTGACTCTACACAGCTTGCATGCACATGCTTGTTGTGGAACTGTCAGCAGTGTGCTTGTAGAGGATATTTTTTGTTGAAGGTGAGGCAGTCATCCTTTCCCTTGACAAGATTTATACCTCTTAGGTTTTTGAGTCTCTATTATAGCAGTCAATAGCTTAGGTTTGATCTCATCCATAGCTTTCTTTTTCATTTAGAAGTTTTCATGAAAGTTTTCTTTTGAAGGGTTTTTAGACAAGTGTGAGAGTCCATTTTTAAGTTGTTGGTGTGTGATTTTTTAAAGTGATTCTTTGCAATATGCGTTTAGGACAGAAGTTTTCTTGGTTTTGACTTGTTGATATTTTTCCTTTTTGCTTTGTAAGCATTCAAATAAAAAAAAAAAAACTTTTATTTTTCTTTGTTTGGTTGAAAAGTGTTGTTTTGCATTAGTGACCAGGGAAAAGTCTTTGCTTTCATAAGTTCTTGGCAGTTTAATTAGATCGTAAGTAGCTCGTAGTCGACTAAAATCCTTATTTGAGTTTGTTGTTCAAAGATCTTAGAAAAAAATTTAAATTTGAAAAGTTGTTTAAAATTTGCGTTAAGTGAAGGTTTTTGTTTCCAGCTTTCTATTTCTTTTTACTTTCGTCTTTCAAACATCACTAGTTTAAATTTCATAACCTTCGACATAAGACAAGCCATAAAATTAACGTTAAATCTAAAATTCATTAGAATTTTATGTTTGTAGGGTTAACCAACTAGTTCAGGATTAGGGCCTTGAATTAGGTTGGAGAGGAAACTCTTCAAGGCCATTAAAATCAAACATTGGAGTCTGAGTTAGGGAGTGTCCAAGTCCAATATCGTGAAAGTTATCTGGGACCCCCCTCTAACACAAGGGATAAACACGAGGTCACATGCGGAAAGGTAGCGGAGATAACCCCTCCAAAGCTGGACCAATCGTAGTGGAGAACACATATAGAGGGCTTGTCTTGGGATTCCATCAATTGCACTTGCCACAGAGCTTTGTGGGTCTCGAATCCGTTCAAGGTCCTCAGTTGTCCTTCGGACCACTTTCTTTCGATACCCTTGACAGGTTTCAAGCTCGATACCCTACTCATTGTGGTCTACCCAACTTTCAACTGTACCCGCCTGGTGATTGTTCGTGCGCTAGAAACCTAGTTGCCTATCTTTTTAGGGACATACATAGGTGACTGTGAAGGTATACTGCGGTACCTAGGATAGACATTGGGCCACGCTTTGCAGAGTATACCTGGAGGGTGCTTCCGTGTTTGAGTTGCACTTGCACTGGTAAGTTTCTCTAGTATTGGTTGTTGTAACTGTTCTTCCAATTAGTTTAGTGTTTGCTTGTTTTATCTTGTAGGGACTTTTTTAGTGTGTGTTGTTTTTTGAACGAGTAGACAGCCCTAGAGTGTCTTTGATCTTCTCACATAGTGGAGGATCATGAGCTCTGCTGGTCATGAAGGCTTCTTGTCCTATCACCGGTTAAACTGGAGCCACCCCCGCCACCACTAAGGCAAAATCTATACCAACAAGGGTCTTTTGAAGCGACTGGGTCACAAGAAATTGTGCTCGACCAACATCCGGAGGAATTGACCGTTTTAGACCTTGGAGCGAAAGCTTTTGGTCTAGTTGAAACCTCAACCACTGATCTTTCGGCACCCATCATCGTACCAATTCATCCTTACGAGTGCCAGATAGTGTAGCACACAGCAATGGAAACAAATGTTGTTACTCCCTCTGGGAATTCTTCAATTCCCAATATGGTTTTCACCACAGGAGAGTTTCCACCTCCTAACCCACCATCACCAATATGAGCCACCATGGTCTCGACTGCCTCTACATCGCACAGTGGTTCGATCTTGTCTCTGGTGGCGGCCACAACCCCTTTCACACCATGTGTGACAGGCCCTCCATTCTCATACGAGATTCCTAGTTCAGGTACAAATCCTGTACTTTTCTACTCCACTTCATAGACTTCAGGTCTAGGGGCAGGCACCTCTAACACTCCTCTGCAAGGCCACGTGGGGGGAACTTCTTCTCCCTTTAACGCTTTCCCTTACGGAGGAGGTCATATCCCTCCTTAGTCCCCTTCACTTGGTGGCACACACCAGCCATCTGTCGAGCCGCCTGCACACCATAGTTTATTTGGAGCAAGGATTCAAGGCCCACCTTCGCATAACATGCCAGTAGGTTTGACACCATTTTATTTGTTCGGTGCATTTGGTAACAACACCTTCTCATCAAATACTTTCCCAACTGAGGGTTACCCCGATTTCGGACAACCTTTTCCTATGCAGGGTACTATTCCTGCACAGGGGGCAAACCCAGCAACTTCTTCCGCATCGAGGCCTTGGAATTGTTGGCAGGGATCCGTTCCTTCGTCAGGAATGTCGATCTGGGGAAATTCTTTCCATAGTCAATGGAACCTCGGACAAGGTACTATGCTTATCCCCATGGGATCGGCATGGGGAAAACCTTCCCAAAGTCCTCTGAATGTAATGCATGCCCATCCATATACGTTCTATTTTGGGAATCAGCTGATGATGTCTCCCCACACGTAGAATCCATACATTGTCCATGGCCATGGTTTTTACCAGAACCCAGGCTAGCAGCCGAACTTTTCCTGACAACCTGGTGCCAATCAAACTCCAGCCCCCTTTTTCTCAGGCTATCACCAACAACCCAAACTACCTTTCCTAGCAACCTTGAATTTGCTAGACTTGACAAGGTTGTTGAATGACCCTATCTGTCATGATCTGCATTGGCCTCCAATGCCAACGAAGTTTCCTTCAGACATACCAAAGTTTGAAGCCAAGCCTAATGAAGATCCAGGCGATCATGTGACTACCTTCCACCTTTAGTGCTCATCTAACTCGTTGAAAGATGACTCCGTATGGTTGTGATTGTTTCAACGTACTCTCATTGGGAGTGCCGCGAAATGGTACATTGAGCTCGACCACTCAAGATACTCTTCCTCCGGTGAATTGGCAATGGCCTTCCTAAACCATTTCCAATTACCTGTGAGATACGACGCTGGCACAAAATTGTTGGCCAATTTCGCACAGACAAAAGAAGACCATATCTCTGATCACATTCGAGAATGGAGACGTTGGAAGAGTTTAATTAAGGTACCAGTCCCACCAGCATTCCTTCTCGAGTGTTTCCTTAAGTCTTTGGTCCCACAGTTATCCAAAGACATCGCGACTTCAGGAGTGTTCTCCGAAGAAGATGCCATCATGAGATCTCAATAGCTTGAGCTCATCTATTCTCATTCTAGTTTATTATACGAGATCTTGCTAGATGTGCCACACTCAATACTTGATAAAAATAGATAGAGAGCTAGACCACATGCCGATGGTATTGTTGGTTCAGCACAAACTAAGCCCGTTGAGCAACTGACGAAGCAGTTACAACAATTGTCTATACAACACACAGTGGCCAGCCAAACTATTTTTTTGGTTTCTCCCCCTACCAAAACATCGGATGTACACACAGTTCAATTGACTAATCCAAAGCCACCCAACAGCCTGAAGGAAAGAAAAAACAATGAAAGAAGGGTAAGGGGGATAAAAAACCTACCGATAATGCTGGCGGGGGCAACACTGAGAAACGGAAGGCGAGGTATCCATGCAACTTGTGCGTGAAAGACCACCTGACCCACCTATGTCCTCAGCTTGCAGAAGCCCAAAATTTTGTGACACAGCAACAGCCTATTGTGTTAACCAATCCATTTCAGCATGGACAAAATCTAACACAAGCCTCTGCAAGCACGGAAGGGGGTAGCCAAGGACCCTCTCCGTCTTCAAACAACCCCACATCCGCGAATGTATATATGATGAATGGTGATGATTTCTTATCCACTAGAGCACATGACTACAGTAAACCAAGCACTTCTTAGAAGGGTAAAGAAGTTGAACTCCCATCTCTTCCTCTACAAATTGAGAACAATTTGGGTGAAACAATGAAACGCATCCCAAAAGGTGTGTTCAAAAAATCTTCTCACAACCCAAACACAAGGGCCGCCCAGAACTATTCTGTGGTGGAAGATTTGTCTCAAACCCCTTGTGCGATGTCCGCTTTGGAGGTCCTCCAAAGTTTCCCTTCCCAGAGGAAAGCTTTGTTCACTGCTCTAGGATCTACTGAGACTTGTAATCCGGGTACCATCATGCTAGATACAACTAACTTAAAACCTCGTCGGCCTTACAACGTAGCGTTTCAAATAGTATTGGCTCACCCCACGAAAAATTTTACTCGAAATATTTTCCGCACGGTGGTTGATGAGGGCACCTCGACATGTGTTATGTCGTTGGCATGTTGGAAGGCCATTGGCCAGCCCGTTTTTGTCTCTGTCGCCTAGTCTTCTCACTTATTTCGACGGTCGTTCGTTCCGACCACATGGTATCATTCCCTCTTTTCTTGTGCAATTGGGAGGGAAGACCGTGTGCGTTGAGGTAGAAGTAGTCGACGCATCCCTCGACCACAATCTTTTGTTAGGAAGGAGTTGGACTTATGCCATGCAAGCAGTGGTTGCTACAGTTTATCGGGTCTTGTTGTTTCCACACGAGGACCGGATTGTGACCATTGATCAATTGTCTTTTTCCAGATCTGACCCTTCATTGGGGGTGTCTGTGGTCTCGATGATTGATAATCCTCAACTAGGCATAGTCAACGTAGAGGTTGGTTTGTGCCCATATTTGATGGGTACCTTCAATTACCTGCCCCCTTAAGGCAATGTCAAGTTCATATTCGACCACCATAAGGTTGAGATTTTCCAAGTTTCGTCGTCTCGCACGACTTACTTCACTGATCCATGGATACTTCCTTCCCCATCATCCATGATGGAGGGGACAGGGAATCCGGGCATGTCCATTCCCTTGTCTACATCTGAAGAAGTGTACTCTTTAGTCCAGCAAGCTTCAGCCAACCCAGATCCAACTCCTACACAAGAGTTCGATCCGCTTCTAGAGCCTATTTGGGCTCAAGGTTCTCTCGCTAACACTGATTCGTTAGACTTAGTATTGCCCTCTGACAAAGCAGTAATTGAAGCAATGACTAGTCCATACAAACCCTGGGATGATCTTCATCACAGATCTTTCTTTCTCCTAGAGTTAAGAAGAATCGAAGCCAGAGAATTCACCTTGACTATGACTGGAGATAGGTTTTTTCCTATTAATCCCTTAGCTACACACGAGGTATATGTTGAGGGTAATATGGAAACCATCGTTGAAATCATACCGATCAATATCTCTAGAATCCCTGGTGTCGTGGAGAATGTTTTCGTCGGAGTTGACTGCTCCCCCGTAGAGAGTCAAACCTACACAGATATATTTAAAGAATTATGTGATGTTTTTGCCTAGTCTTACGAGGATATGTTAGGCATCGATCCAAAAATAGTCAAACATGAAATCACAACTTATCCAGATGCCAAGCCTGTCCGGCAGAAGCTTCATCCAGTTAAACCCAGGAAAGAAGCATCCATTAAGGTTGAAGTTGAGAAACTTCTAAAATCTGGTTTTATCTATCCTATCCATTTGACCCAATGGGTGTCAAACTCCATGCTGGTCAATAAAAAACAAGGCACGATTCGTGTATCTACAGACTTTCATGATTTGAACAAGGCCTGTCCCAAAGATAATTTTCCCACACCATTCATCGACCAGATATGAATGTGCGGATTGTGAGGCCTTCTCTTTCATGGATGGTTTTTCGGGATATAACCAAATACAAATCAAACCCGAAGACCAGCACAAAACGACATTCATCTGTCCCTGGGGTACATTCGCGTATCGTAAGATGCCTTTTGGTCTCAAAAATGCTGGAGCGACCTTTCAACGGGCCATGTCTTTTGCTTTCCATGACCTCAAGCACATAGTCGAGGCCTATTTATATGATTTAGCATCTCGATCTCGCAAGAGAACGGATCATCCCACACACCTCTGACTTATCTTTGAGCGTTGTCGCTACTTCCGGATTCGCTTGAATCCAAACAAGTGCATCTTTTGCGTAACATCAGGATGTTTGTTAGGTTTCATAGTGTCAACAACAGGGATCATGGTCGATCCTCTCAAGGTTGAGGCAATAATTCAGTTGCCCCCCCCATGCACAATCCTTCAACTTTAGAGTCTACAGGGCAAGGCGAATTTTTTAAGATGCTTCATCGCCAACTATGCCGAGATCACCAAGGGATTTATGCACTTACTGAAGAAAGATGTTCCTTTTTATTGGGACGATGTCGCTCAATGCTCTTTTGCAGCATTGAAACATGCCTTCACCACTGCCCCTCTGCTCTAGCCACCTAACTATAACAAGGATTTGTTATTATATTTGGCTGCAGCAAAGTCAACCATTGGCATGGTCTTAGTTCAAAAAGATGACTTGTTCTCATAATATGTGATCTATTACCTGAGCTGAGGTCTCATAGGACCGGAACTCAATTATTCTCATATCGAAAAACTTGCGTTGGCGGCAGTCCATGTTGTTCAACGGTTCTGTCATTATGTTCGGTTTCTCAAGACCACCGTCATTGCTATCGTGAATCAATTCCAGTATATGTTGACACGACGGGTAATAGGCGACCAGATCAGTAGATGGATAGTCATCCTCCAGGATTTTGACATAGATTTCGTTTCAGCGAAATCCAAAAAGTCACTGGTCTTCGCAAAACTCATTTCGGAACTTCCGGTTGAGTTAGGTGATGTTGTGCCCAAAGAATCGCCTATCAGAGGAGATATGTCTTTGATCACATCTTCAGATCCCTGGTACGGAGATATACTGATCTATCTCCAGACTTTGAAGTGCCTCGCCTCTGCTTCTCATGATGAGAGTCGTTGTATACACCATCAGGATAAGAATTATCTCATACTCGATGATACATTGTATTGGAGAGGTGTAGATTGCATCTTGCACCAATGTCTCACTCACAAAGAAGCAGTTATCGTGCTTAACGATTTCCATACTGGAGCTTGTGGCAGTCATTTTTCTGGGTTGGCAATAGCCCAAAAGATTCTACGAGCCAGTTACTTCTAGCTGACACTAATCAAAGATTGTATCGAATCGGTCAAGAAGTGTCACCCATGCCAGATCTTCTCTCGAAAGATGAGGGCACATCCCGCTCCTATGTTTCCTATCATCACAGTTGGTCCCTTCACCAAGTGGGGAATTGATTACACTACCTGCAACCCCCCTTCAGCAAGGGGGCACCGTGACATCATTGTAGCCATAGACTACTTCACGAAGTGGGTTGAAGCTATGCCAACGTTTAAAGATGATGGGGAGACTGCATCTCTCTTTTTATTCAACCAGATAATACCAAGGTTCGGCGTCCTAAGGGAGATTGTCACTGACCATGGTAGTCACTTTCAGAACCAGATGATGACCAAGTTAACATCAAATCTTGGGTTACAGCAAGAACATTCATCACCCTACTACCCCCAAGAAAATGGTCAGGTAGAAGCTATAAATAAATCTCTCAAGACCATCCTACAGCAAACGATCAACTCAGCCAAGTCAAATTGGCATTTGATGTTATACTCGACGTTATGGGCTTACCGAAAATCTATTAAGAATGCAACTAGTTTCTCACCTTTTCAACTCGTTTACGGGCTAGAAGAAATCTTGCCTATCGAATGTCAGATCTCGTCCCTAAAGTTGGCAGTACAATTATTGCCAGACACTTCTCCACAATGAGCAGCGTCATGATGCGGCCCTGGCCAACGAGGCTCACAAACATAAAGTCAAGTGTCAGTATGATAGGTCCGTTCATCCTTGGATTTTCACTAAAGGCGACCTTGTCCTGGTCTACGACCAAGATAAGGACCCCCTGGGGGCAGGAAAATTCAAACCCATGTGGTTCGGACCTTTCAACATAAAAGAGGTTTTAAAAAAGGGTGCTTATCATTTGGTTGACTTTGAAGGGAATGCTTTGGAGGAGCCTAGAAATGGGATCTACCTCAAGAAGTATTACTCAAAGGCAGGTCACCATGGGTAACTTTTTGTAACATATGTATAGTCTTTCTACTATTACTTTCTAGTTTCTTTTTGTGTTATGGACCTGTCGTTGATGTTATCTTTCGTCACTATGGTAGATATCAAGTGAATCCGAGATGTTCATTGGGTACACAGACAGTGTTAGCCGACACACTCGGAGGCTTGCCTCCGCAGCTTGGGTAATATTTACACCTCGAGGCCAGTTATTATCTTCCGGAGGTATATGCTTAGGTGACACCACAAATAATGTCGCCGAGTATAGTGCATTTATTGAGTTGCTTTGTGACGCCTTATCATTTGGTATCTCTCATCTCCGGGTCTATCTCGACGCTCAGTTGGTTGTGTCTTATTTAAATAGAGTCTACTGGGTTCATGATCCGACTTTACACCGATGATTCCTTAGGATACATCTCTTAGAACGAAACTTTGATTATATTACATATTTTCATATTCCTAAGAGATTAAACCAAGTTACAGATACTCTAGCTAATCAAATTTTAGATTGGCATCTTGCACACATATGAAAGGACATTCACTTAAACATGTAAATACATTTTTTTCACAAATGATCCATAAGACACAAAAGACATAAAAATCCATATATAATATCATAAGTAACCAAAGTACACAAATGGACACAAGCACCTCAAAATATGACCAATAATGAGTCACGGTAGTTCTCTCGGTACATGAAAATTCTAATTAAAGTCAGGGCCTGTGGGCCCTATTGTACTGATCTACAGCGTTTTCCAAACGCTGAAACAATCGGACCCATGTCCATGGTGCCCCCACTACATGAGGCTACATAGATGGTGGCAGGTCCTCAATCTCTGCCATAGGGACCGTGCGAGTGAGTGCAGTAAAGTTCCGCTCCACTCATCTCAGCACCTCTCAGCCTCCCCGGCTGGAAGATCTCATGGTGTTGTTGGTCCCCCTGCGGCGACAGGTGTGGCCCTTGGCAAAGGACAATGCTTGTTCCTCGCATAGTCAGCAGGTCGCACCGGTCCCACATCTGCACACAACAAACGCATATCCATCAAATACTCTGGTATAAAAAAATGATATATAACAAAAACAACATAAAAATTACATATGTTTAACAAACAAACAAAAAAAAAACAATGATGGAAACTTACCCATCTCTCCTCGCTCCTCACTAGGAGGTACTGGTATCTCAGGATCTCTCGAAAAATCAATCCCAGCATAAGGATAATCCTCGATGAATGGGATCTGTCGCGACAACCACGCAAAGAAATCATCGTCGAAGGACTCATTGGTCCTTCCACCACCCTGTCGCGGCAGTAACACTGCCCATCTACACATAGTAGGAAGAGAGGTCTGATGGCCTCATACCACTACTCGAGGACTAAAGCTTGGAACTCTCTCAAAGAAGAAAGAGCATAAAACGGTCTCGAACCCGAAGTTCCTCTGCGTCCGCAATCGGCAATCTGTCAACTGCCTCTTCATACACTCTAACAATATGGTGCTCCAATCGAATATTTGTTAATTTAAGAAATGGACTGCATAGTTCATATGTGCACGGGACGCCTGATGTAGAGCCGTAGAACCAGTGATTCACCCAATAAGAAACACTATCGCTTGTAGCGATAAGTCAGTGATATTACTTATAGGCACCTGTGAGTTCGAAAGGTCTGTACCATCCTCACAGTAAAGACCTATCAATTCCGCTATGTTATGCGGCCCCGCAGGAAAAGTCTGGAAGTTGACTGGTTCCCCTCTCCTGTAGAGGCCAGTCAAAAAATATATGTCCTTGGTCGTGGGCACCAGTGATTGCCCCTCTAACATGAATGCCTCTGTATTCGAATGCCAATAGTCAACCAAGGCATTCAGTAGCCTAGGTTGTGCCCACATAAAAGGACATAAGAAGAACTTGAGCAATCCACATTGCATCAAGGCAGCCACAGCATTGGGGTCTTCCCCGACAAACTCACTTACCTCCTCATGCTCTCTTTCTCTCCAATGGACATGCATCCTACAAAACATCAAGGTTCAAGAGGGTTAAACCTTGTTTTTAAGATTTTTTCATTCAATAAGGGGGTCCATGCGCGTTGTAATGCTGACAGTCGTGTGTACACACGTGCAGAGTTTACTCTACGCGAATGTACATGTGGCCTGTCCTGAGACAGCCCACGTGGACCTAGGGCCGACCTTTTAAAGGTAGATGCCCCCCTAAAAAATGGAACCCAATGCAAAATTAAAGACTTAACATGCAAGATAACAGAGTTTGTACTTACTTGGTCTAGACAGATGGTCATTTTGTCCACTGTAACTCTCGGAATCACTACTTTTATCAAAGGGGGTGTTTTGGCTCCAGAGTCAATTTCCAAATCAGCAAAAGTGATAATGAGTTGTCAGCTTCTATTTATAGACTTTTGGGCCTCTTTTTGTCACTTTTTTGGCCCCCCTTATCATTTTCTTTAAAACGAAAACCATTTAGAGTGATTCAGGAGTTGCATTGGAGGGGTATGGTCGGGTATCGGGACATTTTTTGGAGTTTTGGGTAACTTTCGATGGTCCATGGAAAAATCTCAGATGATCAACTTGAGCATATAGGTTAGGTTTATAGCCTGATTTTTGTATCTCGTTGTATTTATCCCTTTGCCATAGGATCGATCCCATCAAGTTGCGACACGGAACTATCATTGTTGCTTTAGAAGTGTCGCAAGTTGGTGGTAGAGCTTACCATAACATGGATGCCCTAGGTAGATCCTAGTTGCATTATGGTGTCCATGTTGTCTCTAATAACTGTAGTCTCGGGAGTCCTTGTTGTTTTTCCTAATTACGAGTTTGAGCCTCATTTGCATGATTCCTTTTCACTCTTGACCTCACCCTCAGGACTCCCAAAAGATATAACGGGTCTTCTTTTAAGCCTTTTTTAGACCCTCTAAACATGAAAATATTGTCGAGCGATCTGGTGGCCTTTCACGCTCGTTAAACTGAAATTTGAAGTCACATCTGTCCGGCGATAGTTTACCCCTTTTTCGGTTCGGACGGTCAACTGTACGAACAAAGGTATACTCTATGGAACTTCAGTTCGCTAGAAGAGTACTCTCAGGTATCATTTTAACCCTTTTTCGGGCCTAGGGGACTAAATTTACGAAAAAGGAACCCCCACGGAGTCCATAGTTAAGCTCTTTTCAGACTCCCTAAAATTGAAAAGATCGTCGAGTGACCTTATTCTCTCACACTTGTTAAACTGGTCTAGAAGAACATTCCTGACGGAGTCCATAGTTAAGCTTTTTTCAGACTCCTTAAAAATGAAAAAATGGCCGAGTGATCTTGTTTTTATCACACTCGTTAAAATGGTTTTGAATAGATGTCTTGTCGGTGCTAGTTTACCCCTTTTTCGAACCGACTAGACTACCTTAGAAAAAGGTACCCCAATGGAGTCTCCTTTTATGTTTTTTTCAAACTCTCTAAATATGAAAAACTATCGAGCTTACCTTCTCTGGGCTTGTTAAACTTACATTGAAGGACGTTACCATTGTGTGTTTTATTAATCGCATTTGCATAACCACGTATTTGGCCTAATGTCGGATCCATGTTTCTCTCAACTAAACCATCGGAAGCATGCCTCATACGCAATCCCTATAACACTTTGCCTCTGCGTCCTGACACATTTGTGTTGAAATTATGAGGTCCTATGAGGCTGCCATCTAAGGTCTGTCCTTGACCTTAGTATGGCTCTAAGTTTCAACTGTTTGGCTATCTTCTTTTGTTGTTTTAGGATAGCAAACAGTCATGTACTTTCTGCTCAATGTTTTATAGGTTAAGTGCTCTTTTAAGGTGCCCTTGCAAGTGTTTTCTTGTCTCAATGTTAGCACATGCAATATAACTTAAAACACATAACA
>ML777447.1:1266299-1312055 GCA_009831015.1 Picea engelmannii | reverse complement strand
TATTGGTCTTTTGTCCCTTCACCCAGTTGGTGTGGACTCTTGTCCTCAGTCATCTTCGGCTAACTGTTCGATGGGAAGGCTCCTCTCTTTCTGCTAGCTATTCCAGGTGGCTGACCTTCCCCTCGGCACCTAAGTCTCTTCCGGCGCTTGTCTCTTGGCAGATTTGGATAGCCAGAAATCGGGCCATTTTCGATGACCGTCCTCCTTCCCAGCATGAGATTTTTCAAAAAATCTTGGTTTCCATCAACTGGAAACAGCCTTTACAAAAAGCTCTGAAGCTTGACACTTGTGAATTGCATCTTCTGAATGGTTACACAGTTTCCTGGTTCGATGGGGCTGCTCTGCCCGGTGGAGACTGTTGTGGGGCGGGGGGGGGTTTTCAAATCTCATCCTTCTCGACTCACCTTCTGGTACTTAAACTGCGGTGTCGGTACAAACAACAAAGCTGAGTTAATGGGCCTCTGGGCTACCCTTTATCTTGCTTTTGTTTGGTCAATCAACCTGCTTCACGTTCTGGGTGACTCTCGCCTCATCATCGACTGGATCTCAAAAAAGTCAGACCTACAATCTGTCCACAATGAGAGCTGGAAGGTAAAAGTGTTGGAACTGTCACAGAACTTCACTGATGTAAGCTATCTCCACATCCCTCGATCACTCAACGCTGAAGCAGACGCCCTCTCTAAATTGGCTTTAAAGGGTGTTGTTGGTCGCCTCACGGTCTTCCACAGGGACAGAGGAATCGAGAGTCCATCCACCTCAATCAATGTATTCGAATGATGAGGGCAGTTTCTCCTTTCTCGGCTGGTGCCATGTGGATGAAAAGAAGACTGTTTCATTTATTCTCTCTTTTGACTGTTTATTACTTGACTGGTGGCGGTTATTTTCCTCTCTCGGCTGTTGCCATGTGGATGATATGATGACTGTTTTATTTGTACTCTCTTGCTGTTTGATCCCTCCCGGAAGGCGAAATGCTCGGATTTCGGATTAGAGGACAGTACAGAATGTAAAAAAATTTATACCTATATAAATTGGAGCAAATTTCTCTTGGAAAAAAGGATTGTAAGTAAAATGTCTAAATCGTTCAATTTCATTAACACTCAATATGATATTGATATGAAGATAAAGTTTACACTTTATTCTATTTTAATAGAAAGGTACGGTAAATGTCTAAATCGTTCAATTTGGTTGACACACGTCTTTATCGGTGTGAAGATAAAGTTTAAATTTTATTTTAATTTTTATTAATGGGAAGATAAAGTTTACACTTTATTGAAATTTAATAGACTTGTACGTTAAATGTCTAAATCGTTCATTTTCATTAACGCTCATCTTTATCGGTGTGAAGATAAAGTTTACCTTTTTTTTATTCCTTAACAGAGTAACCAGTTAAATGTCTTAATCATTCCATTTCCTTAACAGGCATCTTTCTCGATGCAAGATAAAGTTTACAATTACTTTGTCTTATTTTATTTTATGAAATTAAATTTTGTATTAATATAAATGTTCTGCCGTATTTTTAATTATCATCAGTTTTTAATTATATAATTGTGAAAATAACCAAATTTTAATTGTTAAATTGCATTTTAATATATAAATGAATTATTGAATTATTATGAAAATATTTTGTTAAATTACATTTTAATACATAAATGAATTATTGAATTATTATTAAAATCTAATATTTTAATTGAATTGCATTTTAGAATGCATAAAAAAATTAGTCTAGAAAAACCAAAACCTTCAATCAAATATATGAAATTAATTGACAATCAAATTACTAAATGGTGTAAAACAAAAATGCATTACATATCCATGTCAACATTAAGATGTGCTATTTCTTAGTTGCAATATGGATCAAATTTATCCTCTAGAATCATAGCTTAGGTTCAGATGTAATCTCCCGTTGCCAAAGCGAGGCGAGACAAACTATGAGTTATAAGTTGAGGATTTTTCGAAACCAATGTGCGGATGCCCTGGGATGTCGTTTTAAACTGTCTCTGTGATTCACATAAAATAAACCAAATCGATAATTGTATCCACTCGCCCACTCGAAATTGTCCAAAAGCGACCAAACCAGGTATCCTCGCACATCCGCTCCCTCCCTGACATTCATTTTATAACGGTCAAAACCTAGAGCAGTAAACCAAACTCAAATAATTACAGGATCCACATAATAGAGCAGTATACCAAACTCAAATAATTCCATACCTAATGGCTTGAAGATAAATAGTGAAAATGGTGCTTGAATTAGGTGAGATAAATGGTCAAACTCAAATAATTTCATACCTAATGGCTTGAAGTAGGATAAATAGTTAAAATGGTGCTTGAATTAGGTGGCATAAATGGTCAAACTCAAATAATTCCATACCTAATGGCTTGAAGTAAGATAAATAGTTAAAATGGTGCTTGAATTGGGTGGCATAAATGGTCAAACTCAAATAATTCCATACCTAATGACTTGAAGTAAGATAAATAGTTAAAATGGTGCTTGAATTGGGTGACATAAATGGTCAAACTCAAATAATTCCATACCTAATGGCTTGAATTAAGTGAAATAAATGGTGAAAATGGTACTTCACTCGTCCAGAATCTTTCAATGCTCGTTCCAGCGGGGTTGTGCCGTTGTCAAAATCAACATATCCTGTTGAAAATAATGGTCAGAACTTTATCTTTTACAAGATGAATATTTTTCTTATAGGCTGGCCTACCTGTCTCAGTGATGTAGATGGGAGGGTTGTTATAGCGGTGCTTTGTATAATTTATTACGTCCCTTATTCCAGCCGGATAAGACCTGAAAGCGCTGACACCTTCCTGCAGAGGAATAATCATATATTTAATTTAAAACTCCAGCCAACTAAAAATTACATGTTTAATTGAAATTCCAATTAAATTGTTTTAAAGTAAAAGAATAATCAACTTCCAAGAAAAAACTCAAATTGGTTACGCTTGATCCAATGTAAACTCCGTTTACTTCAGCTGAGAAGCCCAGCACACACAAAACCAAGAATATTTTAATACGAACCGAGATTGATGAATCAAATATCTATTAGTTAATTTGCCATTATAGAGTCACATTAAACTTACAAGATAGATTAGCACGGACATCAAGAGCATAATCTGTCTTCACTGGATTTCGTGGATTGAGATTGTTGATTGCAAATTGCGTCGAATAGTAGTTAAGACCAAGGAAGTCGAATGAGCCCTTCAGCTCTTTTGACTCTTCATGGGTAAACCGTGGTAACCGTGCTCCAACTAAACTTCTCATGGAGTCAGGGTACTTTCCTGATGTCAATGGATCCATAAACCTGTAATCAATATGCATTATTACTATTAGTTTCGTCAGTGTTTTCGACTGAAACGCTATAGAAATACCTGAAACCAATCACCAAACCCTAGTAACCCTAGTAACATGGCATGCTTTACATACCAGCCTATTCGAAAGTCGATTGCTCTCTGGGCAGCCCTTTGATCAAGCAAAGACTTTGAGAATGGCACCGTCCAGTCCACTTCAAGTGCTATACCAATAGCACCTTTCTGCTTCCCCTGCATTTTATTTTCCAACATTATTCAAGTGAAGTGATGTATATCTTCAGATTCTATTTAAGTGGTTTGATTTAAAATAGAGCATAATCTCACCTGGTATTTATTCCTATATATTTTTACAGCGGTGCTATGTGCAAGAAGCATATTATGGGCTACAATATAAGGCTCCGTTGCTGAATTTCCCGCAGTGCAGTTTCCAAATCCAGGCGAACAGCGGCCCGGTGCGTGAAGCCCCACATCGTAGCCAAAAAATGAGCACATCAGCGGTTCGTTTACAGTTACCCAGTACTTCACACGGTCTCCAAAAGCACGAAAGCATTCTTCTGAGAATATGCCAAAGTCCTCCCTGGAAATTAAGATTATATCAGAATTACCATGCTTTCTGATCTTTAAGAAGCGTGAAAAAGGATTATGGTGGTAGTGTATCTTACACGACTTTTTTGCTGCGGAATCCCCCATACTCGTCCTCCAGAGCTTGTGGCATGTCCCAGTGATACAGGGTAACAAAAGGCTCTATACCTGCATTGAAACTCAGATCTGTGTGTAGAATGCTACAAACATGTAAAGCTCTACCCAAGGATAGCAAATCATTTTGTTAAATACCATTCTTGAGTAGCTCATTGATAAGATTGTTGTAATAAACAATGCCCTTTTTATTGACTCCTCCCTGTCTTGGCGAGCCCTCTGTAAAATATAAAAATGGAAGCCAACGGTTAGAATCCATTGTAGATTTATTTATATATGTATCGCTGTCCTCAATTCAACTTACTGGGAAATATACGCGACCAGGAGATAGAAAAACGATAGATGTCCATTCCCATGTATTTGAGATGCTGAACATCTTCCTGCAGATTACAAATAAAATAATTCTGCAGCTACTCTCAAAAAATAAAAAGAACAATGCATAGTGACGGAGTCGAAATTCAGTGTTTCAATTCTGCTTATCATTTTAATTTGTACCTGATAGCGATGGTATTGATCTACTGCAATATCCCCATTCTTCCCATCGGCAATTTTACCTGCATCAAAATTCAAGAACAACAAATGGATGAATAAACGATCCCATTTAAAATATTCAATTCGTCATATTGACAAGGGGTAAGCATGCCAGTAGAAAACCTTGAATGTGGGAGAATGTATCCCAAATGCTGGGACCTCTCCCGCCTTTGCGGGCAGCTCCTTCCACCTGTAAAACAATTAAAATCTGTCTAAGATTAGAATATCATGAAAACAATGAAGGCAGAGGGCTACATAATGTAAAGAAGGAATGTAACAGTGATGAAGCTGGAACCTGATAAGCAGATGTCGCGGCACCAAATTTAAAACCCTTTGGGAAGTTGCTTCTCCCCAGCATTGGGTAAGCTGCTGCAGCTACAATGATCAGTAGATAGCTGAGTGAAAGCAAGCATATACAGAGTGAGCGAGGTAGATCGAGAACTCCTGCCATCTTTCCCGTTGGTTTTGAGGCGGTCTTGCAAGAATTTGTAGTTCGCTTCGGATTTTTTTTCATGGTTTTTTCTATCCTGATTTAACTTTCATTTTGGAGCCGGATAAGTGAAATTTAAACCTAAAATCATGAAATCTGTCGGATATACTTACTTCTTTGTGCCAAAGCCACAACTTTTGATTATTTATCTGTAAAAGTAAAAGTAATAGCCAGTCTCGTGCGCGCTATACAATACATCAATATTTTTGTTTGTGTGTTTGTTATATTTAGTTGTTTTTAGTTTTTAGGAAATTGTTGGACTCTAGACTTTAGGAAGTTGTTGGAACTAGTTGGATTGAATCTCTCACATCCAACTAGATGCTTCCTAGATTTGTGTAAGGTTGAGATATTTCCTCAACTTGTAGATTAAGATAGTTATTCTATCTTAAGATTAAGCTTGTGTATTAATATGTACTTTCTTTCTTTGTTTAATTGAGAGATCTCTCATCCTTTTGGTTTGTGCATAATAATACCTACTCTCACATTTCTCAATATGGTATCACAGTAGGATTGGGCTTAACTCCCTCATGGGAGATCCAGGGACCTTGGAAGAGAAATGAAAGCCTACCTACTTAGAGGAATAGATTCCTGTAGGAGTGGTCGAGTTGTTGCTGGCAATGGTGGCTTCCTTCTCCTTGTTGTAGCCTCCTCCCTACATGCTACATAAATGTTTTCTTTGGCTCTTCCTAGCAAAGAAGTGGCAAACTTCACCCTCTTGGCATTCCAGGATCTGGGCGAGCACTAGTACTAGGGTCCATATCAATGTTAATTCTCCACATGGTGAATAGTCATTTGTTGTGTTGGGAGTCGTGTGTTGTTTAGATCTCTCTGGAATTCTTCTATTGGCAATCGAATTTCTAGAGGCCACATCAATAGTCATGTTTGTTGGGCAGTGGAAGCAAAGCATAGCATATAACAGAGCATAAAATAAGCAAGATGGAACACACATTAAACCAAGCACATCATTCATACACTTGACACAGTGATTTATGTGGAAACCCAAATCGGGAAAAAACCACAGGCAATGATTATCGGTCTTCTTCTTATTCAAGGGAGAACTACAATAGCCTTCTTAGGTATACAACCATCCTCTCCTCACACACTCGCTGCTCCTAGCTCACATTGTACTCTACCTCTATGGGTATGCTTGTATATATAACATCTATCACTCAGTTACACAGACTGATCATCAATAGATCACATAGTTACATGAATAGTTCATAAATAGATTGCATGCAAGCGCATGTGCATGTGCATCTACATGTGATCACGTGAGGAAATGCATTGGCATGTTTCCAACAATCTCCACCTTGACAACAATTTACCTGATATATCACACCCTTAATTAATTCATCACCTTTTCTGCAAACCAAGAGAAGCCAGACACCACCATAGCTTCTCTAACAAAACTGGTTTCGTAAAAATATCTGCAGAATTCACTTTTGTATGGACATTTTCCAGAGCCACTCCACCTTCATCAACAACCTGTCTTACAAAATGGTACTTAACATAAATATGCTTTGTCTTACTGTGATAAGCTGGATTTTTAGCCAAACAAATAGCACTTTGACTATCGCAAAATACTTTCACCTTGTCCTTCATCCTTCCAAACTCACCCAGCAGACCATGTAACCAAATTGCCTCCTTGCATGCCTGTGAAAAAAATATAGATATCGAACATGATCCATGTAAATCCCCATGTGAAAAAAAAAGTGAGTTGCAACTTGGAATATGTTTGGAAATTTTATATTTGAATATAAGTCGTAAAATAATATAGACAATGATCTATGTAAATGGTTGCAAGTCTTTAAAAATATAAGAATAATGCATCTAATAATAGGTGTGCCTTTACAATAAAATAACAAGTGAAATAGCAACAAAGTTGCTTATACCTGCCTCTTAGAAATGTTTTTTTACGTAATAGTTGTATGTAGTCCAAAGAAAAAGAAAAAACTTAAAGTAATTATATAACATTCAATGTGTTACTTATGCATAGCCTAAATGTAAAATAGAAGTGGTGACAATGACTACTCCATGGATTTGAAAGTTGAAGTAGAATTTGGTATATCTATATTAGTCACTTGGGAACCCACAACATGTTGGATGCATTTGGGTGCATTTGAGTTTTTAAATAAAATTCTTGACAAGGTAGAGGATTTATGTGAAAATAATTCAATAAATTTGGTAGGAGAACTCTGCGAAAAGAATCCAATAAATTTGGTAGGAAAACTCTGCAAAAAGAATCCAATTTTTATGAAAGTGTTTGCCTTCTTTAAAAAATTGGTAAGAATTTTGTATATCGATACCATTATACAAAATATAAGGAATTTAGGAAGGTTCTTTGCACTGCTATATATTCTAGGATTTTGAATTTTGTTAACACTCTTATATATTTTTAATGGGATTTTGAATTTTGTTGAGACATATTGTAATAACTTCTAATAATTTCATTTGTATACATATATAACTTTTAAAAAACAAACACATTCTTCTAATACACAGATTCATGCGGAAATAACAATAAGCCTATACATACATCATGCACAAGCCATACTCATAAATATAAATACATGTACAAATACACAACATGCAATTGAACACGGAATTGATACTTATCTTTTTATAGAAGACCACCAAATGCATGCAAACCTTCCACGATCCTCCCAGCCTTAGACCACGCTGCTCATCACTCTTAGCACTGGGTCACCCCGAGCTGTGACTAAACTCCACTCGGGTAAAGGGATTCCTAGGCTAGGCTGAAACGACAGGAAGTTACATAGTCAACATGAAGGATTTCATCCCAGGAGCCAACTCACAGTAACAGCCTATAGCCTCTCATTCCCCACATGCATGTCCCACCCCAAGAAGTGTGCCCCTTCTCTGCTCAATATTCCTTCGACTGCCTCACTTCCCTTCCAAGTCTTCAGCGACAAGCCGAAAAGGAATTCTCAGAGAACTATAGCTACAGTTGGGCTCCCTCAAGAAATCACTTTCCCAACAAAATCTCTCATCTGGAGAGAGTTGCTCATAGGCCTGACAACCTGCCTCTTTAGTCCCACGAGTCTGACATCCCACTTCTTCAATCCATCTCTCTAGTCAACCAGATACAGGCTCAAGCGAAGGAAGTAATAGAAAACAGGTATGGAATAAATGATGGAAGCAACAACAACCTTCGGGTTTGGTTTAGGCACTGCCCATAACAACAAAGTACAGGTGCGCTACTCCTCCTAGGATGGGCAAGGGTTACTACTAGTAACAGGAAATGTATAGGGTAGCTCAGAGTGCATGCAATTTCTAGAGGTGTGTGAATGATGCAGAGGTAGACTCTCCCAAGAAAATGGTTGGCTACATGAATGGTTGAGTGACAGTGAATGTGTTGGTGAATGGGGAAATATGGGAATATAGACTAATTTCCCCACATATATTTGCATGTGCCTTGATTGACACATGGCCCTCCAGAAATTTGTTCCTCTCCACTTTTAATTCACTCACCCTCCCATAAGAACTTAGGATAAAATAATTATCCTCACCATAGTCTTAAGAAATAATATTATATTATTCCCTTGGAGATAATCCCTCTAGCTTAGCCCATTTTCTAGGATCTTAGCCCTCCCTTTCCCTTCCTAGTGGAGCTTAGTCCCCCATAATATTTTATCATGGTCGATCTACACACAACGATGTATTATATTAATGATATGAGTGTTTACATATACAAAAATAGGCTCACTGGCCTTTAGCATCTAGGCTCTCTGACGTAATCATCACATAAGCCTCCTAGCTTATAATCACTTGGCTCACCAACCTATAAAACATGTTTACAATTATGTTGGGGCTCAGCCTTGGGGTATTACATTCCCCTCCCCTTATTTATGCACTACCTTCAGTGCATCTTATTTACATATTGCCATCGAGATTTTCAAAAATATTCAAAAAGATGTGGGTATTCTACCTACATAGCATCTTTGTGCTCCCAAGTTGCATCCTTAGGACCATACCAGGTCCATTGGACCTTTACTAGATGTATGGCTCGATTCCAGAGTTGCTTGATCTTCCAGTCCAATATGCACAATGGATGCACTTGAAAAGAACCTTCTTGCTCCACCTAAATCACATTCCAATCAATAACATGATTAGCATCATATATATACTTCTTGAGCAATGACACATGGAATACATTATGAATAGGCATTGATGCAGGTAATGCAAGCATATAAGCTACAGGCCCAATCCTCTCTAGGATTTCAAACGACCCACAATAATGATATTCCAACTTTGAACAATTTCCCACCTTCAGGGACCTTCTGTTGGCCTTCACTTTCAAGAATACATGATCACCCACTTTAAATTTTGTGTGGGTTCTGCCCTTATCAACATATCGTTTTTGCCTATCTTGAGAAACCTTTAAATTTTGCTTTATTTTTTCCATCTATTCTTCCATTTCCCTGAGCAATTCTAGCCCAACCATTGTTCTATCTGTTGGGTTGTCCCAACTTACAGGGGTGTTGCACTTTCTTCCGTAAAGTGCCTCAAATGGCCTCATCTTCAGAGATTCTTGGTACCCATTTTTGTATGCAAAATCTACCAAGTGTAGATAGTATTCCCATTTTGATGGTTTATCCATCACATATATCATCAACATATCTTCAATCCCTTGATTCACTCTTTATGTTTTCCCATTAGATTTTAGATGATAAGTTGTGCTAAAATTCAAATTTGTTCCAAATCCTTTGATTAATCCTTTCCAGAAATTCGATGTGAATTTTGGATCTCCATCAGACATGATTGTCTTGGGTATACCATGCAATCTAGCAATTTCCCTCATATAAATATCAACAACATTAGTTGCTTTGTGAGTGATCTTAACTAGAATGAAATGGGCATCTTTGGTAATATTTTCCACCACTACCATGATAGAATCATGTTGCTTGCTTATTTTGGGAAGTTTGGTGATGAAGTCCATTGTTACCACTTCCCATTTCTACTCAGGAATGGGTAATGGTTTCAGCAACCCAACTGGGTGTCTATTCTAAGCCTTGACCTTTTGACACTCCAAACATTTGGCAATGTACTCAACAATTTGTTTCTTCATGCCTGGCCAATAATATTGGCTCTTGACTACTTCAATAGTTTTTTGATATCATGGGTGTCCAACATAAGGTACATTATACATTTCCCCCAATACTAGATTTTTCAATACATGGGAATTGGGTACATAAATTATGCCTCTGTACATAAGAATTTAATCATTTCCCGGCTTATAGTCCTCAATTTTCTGCTGCAATTTACCTTGCTCTAATTTTTCCACTAATTCCTTGTATTGCAAATCTGATTTTGCAGTCTCCAAGATTTTGTCTTTCAAATCATATTGATACATGTTGATGGTTGTAGCATGCAACTCATGCACTCTTCTGTTAAGTGCATCAACCACCTTTTTCTATTTCCCTTTGATATTCTTTACATCAAAGTCATATTCACTAAGAAACTCCAACCACCTGCTCTGGCTGGCATTTAGAGTTGGCGGTCCGAATAAATATTTCAGACCATGATGGTCTATCCTCAGCTCAAACCTTTTCCCCATGAGGTAGTGTCTCCACTTCTTCAAGGCATGCTGTATGGTCTACCCTATCTTCCAACTCCAAATCACGAGTGGCATAATTCCTTTCATGCTCCTTCAACTTCCTTGATTCATAAAATAAAACATATCCATTTTGAATGAGGAATCCACCAAGTCCTTCTTTTCATGCATTTGTGCATACCATGAAATATTGATTTGGATCAACAACCCCTAGAATTGGAGCACTATTTAATAATTGCTTCAACTGTTGGAAGATCTTTTCACACTCCAATTACCACTGGAAATTCACTTCTTTCTTTTGCAAGGAGGTGATCGGATGTGCAATCTTTAAAAATCCTGCAATAAATCTTTTGTAGTATAATACAAGGCCCATGAATGATATGACTTCTGTCACATTCTTAGGTGTTGACCATCATCTAATGGCCTCAATATTTTCAGGGTTTACTGTTATCCCTTCCTCAGATATGATATGCCCCAAATAATGAATTTGGTTCTGATAAAATTAGCACTTGCTCAATTTGGCATAAAATCGATGCTCCCTTAACACTTGTAATACCATCTTCAAGTGTTTCTCATGCTCTTCTTTCGACTTGGAATATATAATAATGTCATCCAAAAAGACAATGACAAACTTCTCTAAGTACTCTCTGAAAACACCATTGATTAAACACATGAAAACAATTGGTGCATTTGATAACCCAAATGGTACCACTGTGAACTCATAATGACCATACCTGGTTTTGAAAGCAGTCTTTTTGATGTCTTCTCCTTTAATTCTTACCTAATGATAACCTAACATGGGATCAATCTTTGAGAATAATTTTTCATTCTTCAACTGATCAAAGAGGTCATTGATCCTTGGCAAAGGATACTTATTCTTTATCGTTACTTTGTTCAACTTCTTGAAGTCAATACATAGTATCATTGTTCCATCCTCCTTCTTCACAAATAAAACTAGGGCATCCCAAGGGGATACACTTGGGAATATATACCCCTTCTTCATAATTTCTTCAAGTTTCATTCGCAACTCCTTCATTTCCGAAGTACTCATCCTGTAAGGAGTCTTGGATACTCGAGCTGATCCAGGAATCATATTTATAGAGAAATCAATAACTATTTTAGGGGGTAGTCCTGGAATTTCTTTAAATGCATCCTTAAATTCCTTGAGGACTGGATAATCTTCAATATTTGACACCTTATCCTTTGGTGTTTCTTCCATATGAGCTACAAATAATTGAAAACCCTTTCTATAACACTTCTTCAACTACAATGCTGATATTTCTCTGATAGTTACTACCCTCAGAATTCCCTACACTATCCTTAGGTTCCCTTCCTCATCCAGGCAAATAAATTCCTTGTTATGACAGTCTAAGACAACATGGTGTTGTTCCAACCAATCCATACCAATTAGACAGTCATAGAAATCTAAAGGCAAGATGTTCAAATCTTCCTTAGTTCTCAGCCCATTCATGCCCACTGGACATGACTTAAGCATCTTGTTAACTTTTCTTTTGGCTCTGGTACCCAGCTACACCAACCAATATTTCCCATGCTTGCTTCTTGGAAAATGAAATCTTTCCACCTTCTTAGGATCTATATAACTATGACTAGCTCCTGAATCAATTAAAATTGCAGTGGTTTGGTTGTTGATCATACCATCCACTTCAATCATGTTTGATTGAAACTCTACTTTCTTATTGTCTAGGGATACATAGATCCTTGGTACATTTCTTCCCATGTCCTCCATTATTTCAGCTTGTTGTACATTGTGAACAACTCTCACTTTGTCACTTATGTAAGGATAATATCTATACATATGATCTCATTTACAACCCCAACATTGAATAGGTGGTTTCCTTGGCCTTTTCCCGCCTGTCTCCATCGTTCCGGGCTCTCTAGAAGTTGGTTGTCCCTGAGAACTATTTCTAAAGAATGGTGGCTTATTCCCTTTCTTCCTTTGTTCCATATTTAACTTCTTCTTGTCTTCCCAATATTTTTGGAAAGTTGCCTTTCCCTTTTGTTGATCATATAGGCATCTTGCTTGCCTTATGTTCTCTTCCAATGTTTTGGGATCATCATATTGAATATTATCACTAATGAAATATGGAAGCCCACTCAAATACCTATGAATCTTAACTGTCTCATCCTTGATGAAGGAGACATACTTTAACAGTTCTAAGAACCTTCTTTCATATTCATCAATGGTCATACTTCCAAGCTTGAGTTCAAAGAACTCTTTCATTTTCTTGTCATAATATCTCTTAGTCAAGTATTTGTTTTCACGATACTTCTTGAATTCCTTCCAAGAAACATTTTTCTCTTTAATTTGTTGCACCTGCACAAGATGGTCCCACCACATGGCTGCCTTTCCTTTGAGTTGATAGATAGCAATTATTCCTTCTTCATGTGAAGAGTAATTATGCAATTGGTAGTACTTTCTCATGCCTGGAAGCCATGTCTCAGCATCTTCATCCTTATTGTGTTCACCATCAAATGTAGGAGGTTTGATTTTGTTCATTTATCCTCACAGTTCATCCAACCCAAACCTCTTTTGATGCTTCCTGATAGGGGATAGACTTGATTTGTTGTGTGCTCTCCAATTGGAATTCCTTGGGGAGTGATGGTGATGTCTGCTAGCACTCCTTGATATTCCTTTCTCCTCAGGAGACCTATGACTTCCTTATTTCCTTGAGCCATTCTCCTTATCCAATTTATTTTCAATTATGTCCAAGCTCTGCACTAACTTCATGTTGAATTCCTCCTTCTACTCCTTGGATTTCTGAAGCTTTTCATTATCATCCTTGTGACTTTGGACATCTTTCTGCAAATTTTTAATGGTCTCTACCATATTCATGTTTTCATCCTTTCCTTCTCCATGTCCATTGGAGTTTGTTCCTTCAATACCCAAATGGACATCCATCCCTCTAATATCATGTTCTTGGTTGTAATCCCCCTTTGCATATTCCATCTCTATGCACTATGTGTTGATCCTAATATGATCTAGTTGTTGTTAACTCTGCAAAATGTGCAACCAATAGAACTTTGTCAAGCTAACTGACTCAACAATTTCATGAAAATATGAACTATTCTGGTTCAATAATACATCAAACTTCTTTCTTCTAATTTTCTAAGAAATAAATTATTTAGCTCAATTTTCTGGGTGAATAGTTATATTCTACTATCCAATATCTTTCCAATGACTTCTCCCTTGCTCAATTCTGAGTCTTCAGCTAAAAGTTATGGATATCTGAAAAATTTATCTTTGAAAACAACAATTCAGCACTAGCCCTCTTTTATTTCGATTGAAGTCTCATATGACCAAGGATTATGTCCAAGCGGTTATCTGATATGCGCTCATCTGGAGCTTCAAGAATTCAGGGCTGCGGAACTTTGGGCTTCGGTGGCTCTTACTACCTCATGCCTTATTTCTCATGAATGTTGAACTGGTGAACTCTTGCTCGGTACATCTTCGGAACTCCGGAGCTCCACTGCTTTGGAGCTTCGAAACTTCAAGCTTCGAAAGTTCTTCCTACTCCTCACCTCATTCCCTTTGAATGTCAAACTGGTGAATTCCCATAGAAACTCTCTGGATTTTAGCGCTTAGGAGGTTCTTGTATCAATCTACTCACATTCCCCCAAACGCCGAATTGGCGAACTCCCAAAGTCTCATCAGCAACCATGCAGCAAGGGGTGCTATGTTGTAGAAATAATGAGCTGACACATGTGTAAATTCTAACCCTGTACAATGTCTACTGTAAATAGATATTCAGAAAAGAACAGAAAAGATACAATGGAAAATACAAACATTACACAGAGATTTTTCCCCTAGAAACCCAAACCGGGAAAACCAGCATATATTATATTCATTCATTGTGTTACATTGTTTACAATACAATATACATATAGGAGCCAACGACATCCAAAACCCTAACCCAATGACCTGGATTAGTCCAAAACCCCAATTCCTTAACCGGAAATAGAAAACCATAGGCAAAAACCATGTGCCGAAAAAACCACCTAAATAAATGACATGTTTCTCGAGGTAGGTGTCACGTTTCCTGAGGGACACTACTACTCATGCAAAGAATATAACACATACCCAACAATGTGGCCCAATATGAAGGGTGACACATGTCAAGTTCTAACTGGTACAAAAGGTCTTTGAAAATCATGAAACAAGATGACACGTGGAAAGCATCAAGTGGGTCCATGTTACCCTAGGTGATGTCAGTAGGCCATGTTACTGCGGTGTTCCATGACTTCAAAACTCCGGGCTTCAGAGGTTTCTTCTACAACACACTTCAAAACTCTCGAACGCCGAATTTTCAAACAGTTCCATGTCACTTATAGGTGATGTCAACATGTCATGTCACTATGGCATTCCAGGACTTCAACACTTCGAGCTTCGGAAGATTTCACACCCACATACTTGATAAATATCGAATGTCGAACTTCTGAACAGTTGTTCTGCGGAGCTTTGGGACTTTGGGGCTTAGGGACTTCAGAAAAATTCTCATGTGCACACTTTAAAACTCCTAATCACCAAGCTTTCGAACTCTCGATCAGGTCCATGTCACTCTATATGACGTCATCATGCCACGTCACTTCGATTCTCTGAAACTTCGGGACTTCGGAGATTTCCTCTACACAACTCCACATTTCTTCTGAACGTCGAATTAGCTAAGTCTCTGAACTATGCTTCTCCGAAGTTTTGGGACTCTAGTGCTTCGAGGCTTCAGACTTCAGAGGTTTTTGGTGTTGATCACAATACAACCCCCAAACTGTCAAACATCGAAATTTCGAACACTTGCTACTCTATGGACACATGTCTTCAATAATGGACAGTCAGGATTGGTTCCAGACTTCGGGACTTCGAAGAAAACTCCACTCCATGCAACCACAAATGGATTTCTACGAACGTTGAACTGTCGAACCACTTGGGGAATCCAACAATCCACCTTCTCCCAAATGATCTACGATGTATATTCACTCTGGGACTTCAAGGCTTTGGGGCATTTGCCTCCTTTTTGTCAAATTATTAAAAATTGTTGAAGCAACGAAGTCTAAAATACTTTAGGGGGGTATTAACAGCTGGGCTACTTTCCCAAATCTGATGGTTGTGAGGGATCTACCTTCTCCTGAATAGATCCTACGACCCAAATATGAACTTTGTGGCCCCAAAACCATGTTTGTTCTGGTTTCTTCCCTCTGTTGGATTTCTCAAACTTCTAAGCCTCTTGAGCTTTAGAACACATTCAAGGTGTTCTCTTAGTGCCCTCTTGGCACTCATGGACATTCTGAAACTCAAATTTTGTCCATTTTGACAAAAATTAACTCTGAGAATTTTTCTTCAATTTCCACTTACACGACCCATCCAGGCTCAATGTTGAAAACCAGAGCTTTGATACCATATTGTAACATACCTAGGCTTATTCCTGCTGGGCTATGACACGCTTAAACTCTTGTGGAACTTAATACATTGTAACATACCCAACCTACCCAGACGGGGTCATGGCACTTAAAAACTTACAATAATTTCATATGTATACATACATTACTTTAAACATACAAACACATTATGCTAATACACAGATTCATGCGAAAATAATAGTAAGCCTATACATACAACATACACAGGCCATACTCATAAATATAAAGACATGTACAAATACACAACATGCAATTGAACACAGAATTGATACTTATCTTTGTATAGAAGACCACCAACTGCGTGAAGACCTTCCACGATCATCCCAGCCTTATACCACGCTGCTCGTCACTCTCAGTAGTGGGTCACCCCCGAGATGGGACTAAACTCCACCCGAGTAAAGGGATTCCTAGGCTAGGTTGAGACAATGGGAAGTTACATAGTTAATAGGAAGGATTTCATCCTAGGAGCCAACTCACACTAACATCCTACAGCCTCTCATTCCCCACATGTATGTCCCACCCCAGGAAGTGTGCCCCTTCTCTGCTCAATAGTCCTTTGGCTACCCCACTTCTCTTCCAGGGCTTCAAAAACAAGCCAAACAAGAATTCTCAGAGCACTATAGTTGCAGTTGGGCTCCCTCAGGAAATCTCTTTCCAAGCAAACTCTCTCAACTGGAGAGAGTTTCTCACAAGCCTGAAAACCTGCCTCTTCGGTCCCATGAGCCTGAAAACTTGCTTCTTCAATCCAACTCTCTAGTCAACCAGATACAAGCTCAGATGAAGGAAGCAACATAAAACGGGTATGTAACAGATGATGGTAGCAACAACAACCTTCAGGTTTAGTTTAGGTATTTCCCATAACAACAAGGTACATATGCGCTACTCCTCCTAGGATGGGTATGGGTTATTACTGGTAATGGGAAATGTATGGGGTATCTCAGAGTGCATGCAATTTCCAGAGGTGTGTGAATGATGCAGAGGTAGACTCTCCCAAGAAAATGGTTGGCTACGTGAATGGATGAGTGAGAGTGAATGCATTGGTGAATGGGGAAAGATGGGAAAATAGACTAATTTCCCCACATATATTTGTGTGCACCATGATTGACACATGGCCCTCCAGGAATTCATTCCTCTCCACTTGTAATTCATTCAATCTCCCATAAGAATTTAGGATAAAATAATTATCCTCTCCATAGTCTTAAGGAATAATATTATAATATTCCCTTGGAAATAAGCCCTCTAACTTAGCCCTTTTTCTAGGATCCTAGCCCTCCCTTTCCCTTCCTAGTGGAGCTTATTCCCTCGTACTCTTTTATCATGATCGATCTACACACAATGATGTATTATATTAATGATATGAGTGTTTACATATACAAAAATAGGCTCTTTGGCCTTTAGCATCTAGGCTCTCTAGCCTAATCATCACATAAGCCTCCTAGTTTATAATCACTTGGCTCACCATCCTATAAAACATGTTTACAATTTTTCTAGGGCTCGGCCTTGGGGTATTACACTTTCTATTCTTTCATCCTCCACACTTTTCTTTCATAGATCCAATTCACTCAATCCTATGTAGTTCCATCTGGAAATGGAACCATTTATTAGTTACTTGGGTTGAAGCGGGTTCTGACCTCAAATAGGTTTCCAACAAAATCCTCAAAACTATCGGCCCTCCTAGTAAACCAAAATGAAGCGCTACACATAGAGTGCATAGCGCAGTCTCACTCGAGATAGATTTATGGGGGACTATAATACTTAGGTGTTTGTAGTCTAGGAAGGAGTGGGGATTATGTTTAGGTTATTTCCTTTATGTATCATCATCATTAATCATTCATCTACTTCTAGGATTCATTCGTCTTTAAACTTATGCATGCATTCTATTATAACTAGTTTTAACCATTCATTATTTATCTAATGGTTAACATAATAGTAAAAGCATTCATTAACAACACAAGAACACCGTATTTTACTGTGGTTCACCCCCTCCTAGAGCTATGTCCACAAAGATCTATCTCTTCTGCTCTTTTATTCATTCTTCTACAAAATATGCACTGCATGCATTACATCTTCAAGATTACAATCAAAAGGAGGGTAAATTCCCTCTAGGAGGTTGACTAGATCACATCAGGCTCCATAGTCTATGACCTAACCCTAAAAAACTATCTTATTCCACTCTACCACAATAACCATAACAAAACTCACAACAATCAATAACTTGTGAACAACAACCCTGACCTAGACCTGCTATGGCTTTATTTATACTACTCTACTGGCTTATAGTTGTTACAATATTGTCAAAAACCCTAACCCTAACATGGTTAGGCCTGTCTACATGCGCGCCATGTTTCTTCTCCTCTTGTATGCTGCTTTTCCTTCTTTTTCTACATGTTTCTTTTCCTTCTCCTAAGGCACGTGCTCCAAAAATATACCTTCTCTTCCAAAATTAGGCATGCGCCCAAAATAGGCCTACACCAACAACCAATAATACCCATGGTGGAGTATTTTGTACCTAGTCCTTTTATCGGAAAAGTGGCCCCCACATGGCCCATCATGACATGCTTTTAGTATTTCATGGGCTTCGTCCTCTCATACACACCTTCTAATAATAAGTGCATGTCTAGTGTAGAAGAGGCAACCACCAATCCATGAGAATATTTCACTTTTCCTAACTATAATTTGTTGTTATTTGGAGGTAAGATGATGCGGAAGTTTTCCTACACCCAAAAATTTAGCAATATCTGTAAACCAAGGTGAGTTAGTAGATACTGCAAAGAGGTGTTCATCTAGAAAATGGTCCTCTATTGGAGGTTCATTCTCATTAGATGTTATTCTAGAAATAAAGTCAACCACTACATTTTCTTTTCTTGGTTTGTCTAAAATGGTAATATCAAATTCTTGCAATAAAAGAAACCATCTAGTGACCCTTCCATTTGTGATTGGTTTGTTCTTTAAATATTTAATAGTAGCATGATTAGTATGCAAGCTGACATGATATCTAGTAATATAGTGTCTAAACTTGTTAATTTCATGAATAATAGAAAGAAACTCTTTCTCAATTACCGTGTAGTTTAGTTCAGTGGGAGAGAGATTCTTACTAACATGGTAGATTGCATATGGTTATTTTCCTTAGAGTTGTTTGAGGATTGCTCCGATAGTTGTGTCAGATGCATCTGTGGAAATGTGGAATGGGAGGGTCCAATCAAGCCCTCTTAGTATAGGAGCTTCAGATACTTTGACTTTTAATTCATCAAGCATGTGCTACCATGTTTATGTCCATACAAACTCAATATCTTTTATAAGTAAGGGAAATGATGGATAAGAAATATGTGAAACATTTTCAATGAATCTACGGTAATAACTAGCATATCTTATAAATATTTGTACTTGCTTCTGCAAAGTTGGAGTTGGAAAATTGAATATTACCTTTATTTTCTCTGATTCAACTTGAATATATTTTTATGGGATGCAATGTCCCAGTACAATGCCATCAGTTGCCATCATGAAACACTTTTTATTACTAAGGGAAACATTTGACTCCTTGCACCTGATTAATGTCTTTTCCAGATTGGATAATGCTTCATCAAATTTATCCCCATATGTTGTAAAATCATCCATATATATTTCCACACAGTCATGAACAAGATTAGAGAATATGCCTATGATGGCTCGCTAAAAGGTGGCAGGAGCGTTGCATAACCCAAATGGTAGAACAAAGTAAGTGAATGTCCCCCAAAGACAGGTGAACATTTTTTTTTCTTGGTCTTCAAGGGATATTTGGATCAGGTTGTATCCACTGAAACTGTTGAGGAAAGAGAAATACTTCTTTCCCATGAGTGCGTCAAGGACTTGGTCGATGAATGACAATGGGAAGTGATATTTATGTGTTTCTTTATTCAATTCTAGATAATCTACACAAATCCTCCATTTATTATTTTTCTTTGGTACCATGACAAGAGGGGAGACCCACTAGCTATAAAAAATGGGATATATGAAGTTAGTTATAGCTATAAGTAATTTATGTAGCTCTTCTTTGACTATGTCTTTCATTGTCGAGTTCATCTGGTGCTGAGGTTGGCGAACGGATTTGAGTCCTTCCTTGATATATATATGATGTGTATACAGATCAGGGTGTATCCCTTCATGTCAGAGTAATCACAGGTGAAGGAATCATTGTGCTTCCACAACACTTGACCCAATCACTATTTTTGTTGTTTAGTTAGTCCTTAGTTGATTTTCAAGGTTTTCCCTGGGATAATTTCTATGGTTTCTATAAGGGATCCTTGGTATTTTTCTTGTACAGATCCATGTTCAATGAGTGAGATTTTTTTGGAGGATAATGAAACTTGAGTTTCTAGTTTCATAATATGCTCAAGAGGATGTGCATTTTGTGAGGAAGAGGAGAAGGCTATAAAATCATTAATTTCACCATCCTCTATTTTATCTCTTATTTCTAGGTATTGATCTATGGATAGGACCTGATGGGATTGCCCTTCTTCATCACTTTCTTCTCCATCAACCCAAAGTGGTTTTTCTAAGTCTATGTTACGTTTGGCAGGAGGGTAGAGAGTTATTTTTTAGTGGATTTCCCATGGGAGATATTCATGTTTCCTTACCAACAACCAATATAGGAATCGGTAGTGGCTAAACGTGGTCACCCCAAGATTAGAGGATACCCGCCCAGAGAGGTTTTGGCTTGTAGGACCATAAATTCAATGGGATATTCCCACGAATCCACAGAGATCAGTACATCTTCTATAATTCCCTTTGGTTTAATGGTGGACCTATTAGTGAGTTGAAGTATAGTGGGGGTTCCCCTAAAGCATGTAAGTCCTAAGGCTTGCATGGTTTCACGTTTCATAATGTTGATGGAGGCCACTAAGTTAATTAACGTGTTACTAATAAGTGTATTATTTATTTTCACATTAACGACTGGGCTTCTAGGGTCAGAATATTTAGTCATGAGAAATTCCCCCATCAATAGGTATGATATTTTCCCCTTGACGTGGACAGTTTTGGGATCCTTTCGTTTCCTACTAGGATTCCTCAAACACATATCTCTTACTAATTTTGAATAAATAGGTATATCCTTAATTGCTTTAAATAATGATATTTTTACAAACACATTCTTCATTTCTCCTAAAACATCAAACCCAGGTTGTATAGAAGGTTTGTCTTGATTTATCCTTTCAGGATAGGGTGGGTCTCAAAGTGCAAGGTGGGAATTTTTAGTTTTTGAAGGTTCCTGAGATTTTTTTTGTTCTGATTCTTCAGTTGGGACCTCCTCATTTAGATATTCAATGTTAATGCAAGGTTTTTCCTTGGTTAGAGTCTTCCCATATCTAAGGTTAATATCATTGTAGTCTAAGGAAGAGATGGAGTAAGTCGGGTAGGTTGGGTAGGTCCCAAGTCCAGTAGCTTGTACTGGTTAGGCTAGACTCCTGTTGTTTGGGTTAGGCATGGGTTTTGCAGGTAGTTGTGATCGAGAAGGAGTGTATGTGGATTCCTTCATCTGAGGTGGGGGGAGTATTTCCATTGGTGGTTGTGTCATAAGTTGTTGGGGTCCTCCCATGGTGGGATTTATCCAACCTTGTTTCCATAACTGATTGGGAGGGGGAGATACCCATTGTTGAGAATCATATTGCATTGAAGGGTTATTCCAATATGAATTGAAATATTGTGATTGATCTTGGATCATACCTTGAGGTTTATTCTACCAGGGTTTCTTTTGAGAGGCGTAGAATAAATATTTTGGCTCCTCAGTTTTTTGATAGATGGCCTTTAATCCAGGAAAGGATGGAAATTTATGTGTAGCATGGTCCTCATTCCATATCCCAGGGACCTCAATTTGATCCATCAGACATTCTCTCTTCATATTCTTTGTTCTACACTTCAAGCAAAAGATAGTCAATGCTCATTTTATTTTCTCCTACTTCTTCTTCATCTACAGTGTATCCAGTTGGGAGCTTAGGGAACTAAGTATATATGTCTTAAAATATTCTAACATGTTCCCAATTTCTTCCCTCGATACTCCACTTCTATTATTCTTTATTGTTCTTACCAACATATCTCTTGTCCCTTTACTTGTTTTAGATGTGCCTCTGGAATACTTACGGAAAGGTTCCAAGATAGTGTTGTATTCTAGATGAGAGACGTCTCCCCCACGCACAAGGTTAAGGAGTTATATACAATCATCTCAGAAATCATAACATATATTATAATGAAATGAAGAAAAATCCACACAATTTAAACCACACAACTTTCTTTGATAGTTCCCTGGAAACAGCGCCAAAAATGATGGACCATTCAATTCCTTTCTAATTAACTTAGTAAGAAAATTAAGATTTGTACATTTAATTTTCAATATGGGGCTCATATGGAAATTGCGAACTTCCGTGCACAATCTATGCAAGAAGAATGTTGTTTTGACTATGGTGTTGTAGCACTTTAATGTCACAATTCAAAGACTCATAATACTTTAATTAAGTCACCAACCTATTCTAAGGCATAATTTTCTGTGGAAATTAAATCACACTTGCAAGAATTGAAATAACACTTGTGAGAATTGAAATCACACTTGCAGAAATTAAAATCACACTTGCGGAAATTGAAATCACTCTTACAAGAATTGAAATCACTCTTGCGGAAATTAAAATCACACTTGTGGAAATTAAAATCACACTTGCGGAAATTGAAATCACTCTTGCAAGAATTGAAACTTGTGATATGACCTATTGGTGACTTGCTCAATTATAATGAATATCTTATATTGTTGCAACAATTGAGTGTTTGTTCATTCAATATTTAATCCAATAACATCAATAAAAAATTGTAAAGACTAAACCTAAAGAGAATTAGACAATAAACACACTAAGTGCAGCTACAAATGGAGTTGCAACAATGTGAGTTCCAGGAACAGAGCTGCAACACAAAAGAAATCTAATTGAGTTACACCAACACGAATATTACTAACTAAATTATGTTATAACCAAAGAAGAGACACGAGTTGTAACAATGAAAATCACTGAATGATTGTGACGTTACAAGATGTTGAACTTAGAAAAACAAACCACTCATATATTGTAACAATATTATGTAGATTGGGAATGACATCAGACCAAAATATAATTCTGAAATATGAGAGCTATACCATGATTCTAGAACAACATCAAACCAAAAATCATACACAACATGTGAATAAAGTTATGGACCTGGAATTACAACAATTGAAAGCAGCTAATAAATAGAACAACTAAACAGAAGTAAAATGTTAATTATAACACTATTGTTACAGGAAGTATATGACTAAGGAGGGGGACCCACCCCCTTAGGAGAGGTACTGGGATATAGAACCAGAATCACAAGAGAAATCAATACATCAATGCGCAACTAGAAAGTCAGAACCAAAATTATATTGTTGTAGCTTGAAAAGATACAATAAGAGAAAAATATAATTGTTGGAATAATTTCCTCCCCTCATCTCTTGGGGAGCCAAGGAATTTATACAATATGAATACTATTCTAAAATTATACAAACAATGGATGGATAGTCATGACAATTCGAATGTTCATCCAATTACAAAAATTCTTTCAATTACAGGTGTATGTTGACTCGATGGGTAACCGATTTCTATAGTCACCTATTTGTCTTATGTCTCCTTCCCTCATGGATATTGCTTCCAAACTACTAGCTATAGTGTTTACCGCTAGGCTAGTGAGCTATTTCTAGAGTCACAACATGAAAATCATGCTTTCAGTTGTAACTATTTTGTCAGAAATTGCAGCGACCATGGATGCACTTTGAGTTGCAACAGTTGGGTTTTCTGCCCTAAATTGTAGCAACTTTCTTTGCGCCTAAAAATTTACCATATTGGAGTTGTAGTAGAGAGGTGTTACAACTACTTGAAGTGTTGCAGCTACTAGATTCTTGTGCAACAATGTTATTGATAGTAACGAGTTCCTTCCTAAGAATTATGCAAAAATAACGAATAATGGCGTATGGGGTAGGATTCATACCTTTGGTAACAAATGAGGTGAAATGGATAATGGAAGTATCAAAAAGGAAATTGACTAACATAAAATGATAAGCAAAAAGGTATAGATGGGTGTTGAAAGTATGCCATTTTAGGCACATGTCACCCTTCTCAATCTAATTCATTATTAAACCAAATTAATGAGCATTTGGTGAAAGTGCTAATTTTATTTTATTTGCATACAATTGATAGTAGTTACATATTAGGGTGTTTATGGAATAAAGAATGACATTTCTCTCTTTGATGAAAATATGGTTTAGATGAGAATTTTAAATAGAGGTATGTCTTTAGACAAATTATGCACATATGAATGGTGTTTGTATGAGGATGAATGAAAATGAATGTTGATCCATTGTATAAGATGGATGTTAACACCATAACTTCAACCAACCTCTATTTAATGAATCTTATTTTTATCTTAACATTCATTTTAATATCTCATGCTTCTCATATTGTAAGGTAACATTTGAATATGTCATGTTTCTCATGTTGTGGTAGGGTGATCGTGAGAAGACACCAGCCTCAGAGAAGGTAAAGGAATAAGAATATCCATATCCATTTAAAGTGAATTGTATTATTGTTTTTATAATTTAATTAACTTGTTTTTTTGTTGATATATGTAGTTATCAACACCTAATGTTGACAATGTGGGCGGCGATGATAAATTGTTTGAATTAAACCCAATGGAGACAATTAAAAAGGTTGTGAGAAAGGAAAACAAGGAAATTATTACATTGGGTAGATGTGAACCAACGAGGGAGAACACACAAAGATGAATAGTTTTTATGGAAGATATACAACGATATGTAGTAAGCATCAACTTTTAAAAAGGTTAATTATCACATGTGTTAATTTATAAATTTAATTGTCTACTTTTATATGACCTGAATAAAAAATGTTTTCTTTATATAATATTTATTCGGGTCTTCTCAACAACTTTCTCTTGAGGCTGGTGTTGGTAGCAACAATGCTCAAACACCACAATGTCCTACCATGAGCCACATACCCACGAGGCTCTTTGGATGTCCTCTTGTGGCTAATAGCCCCGTGATTGAGACGAATCAACCTTCTGGGGCCCATTACACACCCTTAGAGTGCACTCTAGACCAAGAACATGATGGTGGGGATTAACCAATTGGTGATTCTACAAATTTATTTCCTAGATCATTGTGTGTTACTAGAAAGGGAACACTACCAGTTACCTTTTTGGTGGACGATAACATTGTTCTGATCAAGATACAAAAAATACCAGGTATGTATGGATGTCTTAATTATCTCCTATTATCTAATTGAAACACACATCTCTCTTATTATTTTAAATTAATGATCATATTGTTCCGAAGGAAAAAACATTTTTTTAAGCATATGAATGAAAAGGCATTAGATATTTTTGGGCCTACCATAAGCACGTGATGAAATGCTCAGAATCCCATTTAGAAAAAGGATCTTATTGACCACTTGTGAATCCTTCAACAAAATTGGAGTCACCTCATTGGCTAGTAGATACTTGAAATATGTGAGGGACCAATATAGGGTTCATTTGTAAACAAACCCTAGGTTTGAGCATCGTCCAATGATTCCCAAGAGTGAGTGGAAGAATATATTGGAGGATGTGAATGTAACATCCCCAACTCAGCTCAAAGGCCATGTCACATAAAAATTTGAGATTTGATACCACATTGTGATGTATCTAGCCTCCTAGTTGAGTCTCGTTACCACATTGTCAAGTATCCACCACTGCAACTTCATTATATAAATCTCTGATGTCAACTCTTTATTCAGTGGAAGAAACTCGTTGAAACCAACTGTTAGAATTTTAGAAGTTACAGTTATCTTCTTTAACATTCATTAACAATTTCATGTAATAGGATCACTAAAATATAAACAACCATAGAAAACAAGATATATCATGGGAAACCCTCGTGGGGGAGAAAACCCAACAACCAATTCCTCAGTATAGATTCCTTCAACCATTACAATATCACATTATACATCTCCAAAAATATATCAAGAACAAGGTACCAAAGACCAAGAAACCAAGACCTCCTTTGCTATGCTCCAAATACACAAAAGAAGTGAGGTGTGTACAAATGACAGGAACTCAACCTCTATTTATACACATAATTGGTTCTCGAAAAGATGCAACCCTAAGAGGGGTTGTTTTTACTTTTACAATAAGGATAAAAATAAAATAATAATTTATTTTGATCTGATTTATACAATAATATTACAATAACCTTCTCAAGGTTTGACCAATACAAATACAAAAGAATATCTTCCGTAGTTACATCAAAATATCAACACTCCCTATTAACTAGGAAGGTATTCTTTGTTGCCACATGAGCTCATAACCATTGATTGTTGATCATATGAATCTATACATCATTAGATATCCATAGTACAACATGAATTCATAGCCAATGCATCCAAGGCCTGTAGGTAGCTCTCAAATAGATTCAAAATGTCACCATGACATACACTACCCCATAATGTATCTGTACCTCATCATGTGCACCCTTGTGAATTCATAGATAATGCATCCAAGTCATGTGGGTAGCTCTCAAATAGCTACAACATGTCCCCAGGACATCCACTACCCCACAATGCATTTGTACCTCGACACTCCCTCTGAAGAGGGACCATGCCAATCTTGTCCCTAAAGTGCTCAAACTTCATCCTCGATAGTGGCTTGGTCAACACGTCTAAAAACTTCTCCTTGGTAGTCACGTACTGGAGCCTCACTCCTCCCCTTTGCACAATATCCCTGATATAGTGATATTTCTCTCGATATTCTTCGACCTGTCATGGAACACCAGATTCTCTGACAACTTTATGCAACTCTGGTTGTCACACCAAATGAAATTCGCCTCTAGTTTGAGACCAAATAACTGAGACAACATCTTTTGAAGCCACATTGCTTCTCTACATGTTGCACATACTACCACATATTCATCCTCAGTCATATTGAGTGTTACATATGACTACTTCATGTTTCTCCACAAAACCATATTGGAGCCTAGACTGAAGCAATATGTCAAAGTACTCTTCCAATCAGGAATAAGGCTGGCCCAATATGAATCTGAATATTCATATAACCCGAAATCATGGTCTGTCACATACCTGGGACCATAATCCAATGTACCCTTAAGGTACCTCATCACATTTTTTTCTACGACTAAGGGCTTCTCCATATACTAACTCAGGGTGTTCATAGAAAAACATATATACGGTCTCGTGTTCATAAAGTACATCAACAAACCCACCATCTTCATGTATAAAATAACATCCATAGTCTCTAAAATCATATCCTGTAGTAACTTCAAATTTGATACCATAGGTGTAGCCATTGTCTTGCAATCCAATATCCCAAATGTTATAGAAATTTTTACCTCACCCCATGCAAATTGCTCAGAAGGCCTTTCCATTTCCCTATGCAGACTTGAAGTCCCCTTTTTCATTTCCCAGAGCCAAAAAATCATAGTTTTTCACATATAAGCGCCCTACAAGTTATACAATATGTGTATATGCAGGTTTCACCACTACAGCCCACGTACATAGAGTTTGGCACTCAAAATTAAAAATTGTGTCGGGTTTCCATGCCACGTCATGAGATCCATGATCCTTGACCTTCCATATACTGGAAACTTTCCGACTCGGCCCTTCCGTTCCATTTGAAGGCTATAAATGGGCCATATCCAAACCATGGAAGAGGAGAGAATTCAACTTTTGAGAGCAAAGATACTCTGGAGAAATTTTCACATCAGATTGAGTCTGCATCCCTTTGTCCTTTAATGTTTGAACACATTGTTCAACCCCTAAGCTCTTCCCTCTTTGATGGAGAACCTCATTGTCTCTCTTATATGAGATTACCTTTGGTGGAGGATTGAAGTGGTGGAGGCCCAGCTAGAAGGGACTTAGTTTCTCAGTTCTGAGACATGCCGACATGGAAGTTTGTTATTTGTATACTTTTGTTGATCACATTTTAACAGAAATACTCTTTTCTCATCCAATTGATGTCTTGCAAATATTTGAATTATTATTCCATGGGTGTATTTGTTATGAATGTTAATGTATTACGCTATTGTATGTGCTAACTTTATATATTATCACCATATGCTTGTGTATCTTGGTTGTTGAGGAAAAGTTGCAGGTATAAAGCTTTGAGTTGTGTGCTCAACGGTGGTCTTCATCGAACGTTTGGATGAGGTAGGCTCTTTATATTTTCTTGTTAGCATTTATATTTATATATCATACTTGGGATTAGAGTTGATTTATGTAGTCATTTAGTCTGTTGTGGTTTACTCCATGCCATAGAGTGATTTTCCTCATAACAGAATTGGCAACAATAATGGGGATTGAATCTTCTATTTTGGGTTTGGAGTGTTTTTCTCCTTTGATTGCTCTCTCGTAGCCTGAGTTTTCTTGTCACCTAATTGCTTGACAACCTATTTTTACTTTGTATCTGAGTTTCTTGGCCTTATCCTTACCCTGGTAGTGTTTTAATACATATACATGGGTTTTCCCTTGACAGACGCATAAATATGCGAACTATCACTCTATAGGGCACGTACATATGTGATTTTTCCTTAAACAATCACGCACATCAACGTTTTTAGCTTACTTGTTGAGTTTGGTGTTTTTTGGGTGAGTTTTGATGGTTGTTAAGTCTTATTGGGTCTCTATCCTAACTGGTGAGTGCTTGCAAAGTGATAGGAAACTTTTTTTATGGTTGAATTTTCGGGCAGTTTTTCTTTCTCATCATATTTTTCATTGGTTGTCCTTGCATCTTGGTATGAGTGATTGCTTCTTGGTATCCTCCTTGGCTTGTCTCTTTTTCTTGCAGTAGGGTCTATATATCAAGTTGTTATTCAGTCCTTACATTTTCATTCCTTTATATTGAAAATACAAAAATATACATTTTGCATTATGGAATTTGCTATTTTGGTTGTTTAGTATTGATCTTGATACATATATGGAAAGATTGCATCTTATTTGAAATTGCAGAGTTGAATTGAAAGTTGCATTTTGAAAATCTTATCATTTTTTGAGAATTGAAGATTAGGAATTAGCTTTATGTTCATATTCATTTATTTAATTTGTTGAGTCATAACATCATTAGTTTCACGACCACATATTTTGAGTAAACAAAGCCATTAAAAGTAACGCTAATAAATTTAAAATTGATTAGAAACGATTTTATTTTTTATGGTACACAAACTAGCATAGGATGTAGAGCCTTGGAATATGATTTTGTGAGTAAACTTCTCCAAGGCTATTAAACTCAACATATGTGTCTGACCAGGGACTGGTGAAATCCATTATGTAATTGGTGATGTCAGGAGGCTCTTCTCACACCCAAGATAAGCGTGAGGTCATGTGAAGTTGGTTGTAGATATATCCCTCTAACACCTTCTTAGCGTCAGAGATGTTTCTCGGGATCTATTTGTATTTGAGGATATTGCTAGTACCTTTACCTCCCTGAGAGGTGGTGCTTTCAATATTTCAAGCTTTATTACCTTGCCCATACGGTGGACCTAACTTACGATTGTTCACCTACTCATTGGTTATATCGTGGTGGCTTTAGTTGTTTGAAATAGGTAGCCACATAGGTTACTTCCAGGGGTTATTCTGCATGTACACTGAGTCAAATAAGGGTCAGATAACACACAACCTTTATGGAATATTACCTCTCAGGGGGATCTGACTGACTACACTACTAAGCCCACGAGGGCCCTTATAACTGATTATGATACCTCTGATCTTTTGAAGGGAGTCTCAGGCCCCTCTTGGGTGAGGCATACCTACTCTAGTGAGGGAGGCTCCTTTTCAGCCACCATATCATGTTTGTGTGCATTTGACCTTTTTGTTTATTTTTGTGTGCTCTTTGATTGTTAGTTGGCCTTAGGATTTGTTTTTATATCTCAAGTATTGAGTCCTCGTGGAGCCAAACCATCTTCCTCGTAGGTCTCGTCCTTTGTTAAAGTTACCACCACATCTTGAGTCTTTGACTTATAAAAGGCGTAAAGTTATCAAACGTGGTACACACACCTCCACTTACCAGACTTGTGATCATACAAGTATGAGTACTGAGTCAAGTTAGAAAGATACTAGGAGTCCTTCGACTCCCATGCCTATTGTATTTAATGGAACTCCTTCGACGCCTTCAACCATTATGGTTGTAGTGTCGAAAGTTCCCGTCATCACTCCTATCCGGCCTGGGGTTGGTACTCAACCCATATTAATGAACCCTTTTGGGTCTCTTTTTGGTACGCCTGGATACAATACTCAGTCCATTCATTCGGTCTCTAACCCTTTCTCTTTTGGTATGTCAAATATGACATCGCAACTTTCATCTTCCATTCCAACGAATAATACAAATCTTAGTATTAGAATTGGGGGCATGGATCCTCCACATATTCCACTTTCGTTTGGTGGAAATCATATTCCTGAAACGACTCCTATGGTTGGAAGCCAACCTCCTTTTCATCCTGGGTCTAATCCTAGTCTTAATTATCCTGGATGGATTAATCAATCGAGCGGACAAGCTAATGCCTATGTTATGTACTTTACACCTTCCTCCTCCACACTGATTCTAACCAACACATTTGGCATGACGAATCCACCTCTATACTATGGATTTCCACCCAGGGGAGTTCAGTTTCATACTATGGGAAACCCCCAGCCTAGAGCCACTCTAGCTAGGGGAAATGTTTATAACCTACATTATAACATTCCTATTGGGATGGTGCCCCCACAACATATTATGAATCAGTTTGGAGGAGGATATTACCATACCGGACAAGGACATGGTGAATACCAGAACCCTGGATGGGTTGTGAATCCTCAGCATCAATATTTCCCAAGAGCATGGGCTCAAATGCTGCAACCCCGACTCCCTTTTATGGCCACGCTTAATTTTCCAGACTTGTCAAGATTAATGAATGACCCGGTGCGTCATGATCTATCATGCCCCCCTGTCCCCACCAAGCTTCCTTCGGATATTCTAAAATTCAAGGGAAAGACTAGCTAGGATCCTGGTGATCATGTCACTACTTTTCATCTTTAGTACTCTTCCAATTCCCTTAACGATGATTCTATTGTTTGAGATTGTTTCAAGGCACCCTCACATGGGTTGCAATGAAATGGTACATTGAGATACTAGGGGGAACATACGACAATTTTAATCAGATGGTTTTAGTCTTTCTCAACCACTTTCAGTTGTCGGTTTGTTACGATGTCGGCATACAAATTCATATACCTAGTTCCCTTGACTGAATGGGTATCCAATCTCGTTCCTGTGAATAAGAAACAGAGAACCATCCGTGTGTGTATTGATTTTCGAGACTTGAATAAGGCTTGTCCTAAAGACAACTTCCCGACACCTTTCATTGATCATATTCTTGATGAGTGTGCAGGAAGCAAGGTTTTTTCTTTTATAGACAGATTTTTAGGATACAATCAAATTCAGATCAAGCCCAAGGATCAACATAAGATAACATTTATTTGTCCTTGGGGTACTTTTTCATACCAAAAAATGCCTTTCAGCCTTAAAAACGTCGAAGAAACCTTCCAACAAGCCATGACCTTCGCTTTTCACAATATTAAACACATTATAGAAGATTACCTCGATGATATCGATGCTCACTCTCGCAAGAGAGTAGATCACTCTCCCCACCTTCGACTAGTTTTTTAAATATTTCATTATTATTGCATCCATTTAAACCCTCACAAGTGCATCTTTTGCGTTAGGTTTGGTCATATTTTAGGATTCTTATTTTTTGAGAATGGGATCATGGTGGATCCTATGAAGGTTGAGAAAATACTTCGACTTCCTCCCCCATGCAACATTCTTCAGCTTCAGGGTTTACAGAGGAAAGCTAACTTCTTACGTCATTTTATAGTAAACTATGCCAATATTACTAAGGGTTTCATGTGTCTCTTAAAGAAGGACACTCTTTTTATATGGGATGATTGAGCCCAAAAATCCTTTGATGCTCTTAAGAAATCCTTGGTATCGACGCCTCTATTAAAGCCTCTGGACTACAGCAGAGATTACTTGCATTATATCGCTACATTCAAAGAGATGGTTGGTATGGTTCTGGTTCAGGAGGATGAAGAGATCCATGAGCACATTTTATACTATCTTAGTTGAAACTTAGTCGACCCTGAACTTAAGTACTCTCACGTTGAGAAGATAGCCTTGGCTTTCATACATGCGGTTCAAATATTGTGATATTATATATTTCTTTGCGAAACTACCGTAGTTACTAATGTCAATCCATTTCAATACGTCCTTACTAGGCGTATCATGGTGGGAAAATAAAATAAGTGGATTGTCATTTTGCAAGAGTTTGACCTCGATTTTGCTTCGGTGAAATCCAAGAAATCGCTAGTTTTTGTTGAGCTAATATCAGACTTCCCTCGACTAGATGAGGATGTTAATCATAACAATTCATTTGCGGATGATCATATTTTTCTTATCTTGTCTTCAGACCCCTAGTATGGATACATTTGTATCTATATTCAAACCTTGAAGTTCTCTCATCATTTGTCGAGAGTCGATCGACGACATATATAGTATCAAGCTAAAAAATACCTTATCATCGGCGACACTTTGTATCATCGAGGCATAGATAATATCTTGCATCCTTGCTTGACTCACGAGGAAGTTGAGTCTATTCTTAATGACTGTCATACTGGGGCTTGTGGTGATCATTTATCTGGACTTGTGATAGCCCAAAAAATATTGCGAGCTAGTTATTTTTGGTCATCTATTTTTAAAGATCGTGTCGAAGTAGTTAAGAAGTGTCACCCTTTTTAGGTGTTCACTCGGAAAATGTGCTCACAACCAGCCCCTCTTCACCCAGTCGTCACCGTCGGTCCCTTCACCAAGTGGGGGGTGGATTTTTTGGACTACAACCCAACTTATATTGGGGGGAATTAGCATATTATCGTGGTCATAGACTACTTCACTAAATGGGTAGAATCCATGCCTACTATTAAATCTGATGGTAAGACTGCAACATTTTTCTTGTTCAATAAAATTATATCCTGGTTTGGAATCCCAAGGGATATTTTCATTGATCATGGCAGTCACTTTCACAATGAAATAATGAAGGAATTAGCATCAAAACTAGGGTTTAAACATGGTCATTATTCCCCTTACTATACCTAGGAAAATAGACAAGTGGAGGTTGTGAAAAAATCTCTCAAGACCATTTTGCAAAAAAATGTTAGCCAGAGAAAATTTGACTGGCATCTAATGCTTTACCCTATGCTTTGGGAATACCAAACCTCGGTTAAGACTTCCACCAGTTTTTCTCCTTTTCATTTAGTACATAGTGTGGAGTTGATCCTTCCTATTGAATTTGAAATACCTTCCCTTAGACTGGCAGTTGAGCTCCTACCTAACACTCTTGATCTCGAAAAATGCCTCATACACTTAGAGAGCCTATATGAGTAGCATTTAGAAATCTCTACAACTATCGAAGATAATAAAATACGTGTCAAGGTTCAGTATGATAGGTTTGTCTGTCCTTGATAGTACGTTGAGGGTGACTTGGTCCTCTTGTATGACGAAGCCAAAGAACCATTGGGGGTAGGCAAGTTCAACCCCATGTGGCATGGTCCTTATGTCGTGTGGTGTCTTTTAGAAAAAGGAGGCTATGAATTGGAAGATTATGAAGGGAACATGCTGGTTGAGCCTAGAAATGGGCTCTACTTGAAAAGATATTACACTTGAGCCCCAATATTGGGTGTAACTCTTTGTATACTAATGTATCTTAGTGTATATATATCTTTTCCTTTGTGTCATCGGCTTTCTTATCGAGTTTTCCCTTGGTTGGAAGATGTCAATGGAGTCTTCAGTTTAATTAGGATTCGTAGATGGTGCCATTCGTCATACACGAAACTGGGCTTCTGTCACTTGCATCATTTACTCACCTGAGGGTCAACTGGTGTCTTCAGGTGGCGTTTGTCTAGGGCCATCAATGAATAATATGTTGAATATAGCATCGTTATAGAGATTTTACGCAAGTCCATTTCACATGGTGTCCATTCTCTAGAAGTTCGCCTAGACTCCTAGTTAGTAGTATGTCAATTTAACGGTAGTTACCATGTGTGAGACTTTACTCTACTCCAACGATTCCTACGGGTACGACTTTTGGAACGACATTTTGATTTTATTACTTATAACCACATACCTAGAAGTTCTAATTATGTATCTGATGCATATGTTAATTATGTTCTAGATTGGCATTTGTAACATAACTAAAGTAAATAAAACACATCCATAAATGTACACATTGTAACATATATAAGTAAAGTTGAAGACCAATGTTTTTATATTTCATCTCTCCAAAAAATATGGTGTCATAGTAAAAAATGGGGATCACACCCTCAAAATACGTATATGGTCGATAGATACAATGACCATGGAATCTACGCCTGTGGCGCTGGATGCGTATCATGATACAATACTATGGTGTTTGTGAGACACCGAAAGAGTTTCACCCATGCACAGGGCACACTCACCACCTGACGTTGCATAGACTTCGGTAGATCCTCCACCTGAACCATAGGAATGATGTGCGTCAAACGAGATAGTTTCCCCTACACATTTTGTATCACTCTCTCCACATATCCTCTTGCTGGCTCATCTTCGTGGTGCCTCCACCGATGTCATGGGAGTCCATCTGGTCGTCGTGGACCCATGTCTACATAATAAATTAATTGTCAATACTTGATACCATCCAAAAATATTTTTGTTTTATATTCTTTTTGAAAAACACAAAAAAATGAAATATATAAAACTTGTCATACCTATATCACCGTAGGAGGAATATAGTGGCAATGGCATATTTGGATCTCCTCTGTAGGCGATCCCATCATAAGGGTAGTCGTATATGGCTATCACCTATCGATTCCATCAAAATAAGAACTCATTGTTGTAGGGGGTTTGTATCCTACTTCCTCCTAACCGCCTCATCAACTCGGTCCACCATGGCATGGATGGATCATGCCTTCTACATGGAATGATCTCCACTCCGGGGCTCAAACCTGGAACCTACTCAAAGAAAAAATTACATAAGATAGATGCAAACCCAAAGTTCCTTTTCCTCCCATGTTTGCAATCTGCCAGTTGGCTCTTCATGTTAGCTAGTAGTGAGGTACACCAATCGTAAACTGTGGGTCGCAAGCACTCCACTGCGTAGAACATGAGTGACCTTGGTTCCTGGTGCAATGAGGTCAACCCCATGATCTATGTAAGTTTCAGGACTATGATCTTTAGACTCAATTTCTCAATCGCCCTGATGGGGAATTGAATCCCTAATTTCTATATGTCTACAACACAGTGGGTGGCAATGTATTCATCTATGTTCATACCACCACAATCTCCACGGGCTTTGAGATTCACCACCTCGCCCCGACAAGACAATCATGTGATGAAATATATGTCCTCTACTTCAATTCTCAATGGTTTCCCATCGATATTAAAAGCATTTGTATCTGGATCCCAGTCGTTTACTAGCATTTGAAGTAATCTCACTTGAGCCCTCATTCCTTTGAGAGCCCAAAACTTGTAAAGCCCACATATATTTAGGGAAAGTTGGGCCACTGTATCTCTTTCCACTGCTGCATCCACTTCCTCAAGCTCTCTAGCTCTCTCCATTCGAGTACCATCCTACAAAAGGAAATTCCTATTTTGAGTCAAACTCTTTAAAAAACTTGTTTGTCGAATTGTACGCGAGATATAATGTTAACAGTGATGTGTAGGACCAAATATACGTGGGAAGTATTTTCTTTTCTTGCATACATGTCTCCATATATGCAACCTAATGAACTATAGCCTGCGTACACCCTAATTCGTAATTTGTTCCCTTTAAAACTCAAAAAATGGGGTCTAATTTAAAATTGTAAACCACTATAAATGAAGAGGAAAAGAGTACTTACTTGGTGCAGACGGTTGTTAATTTCGTCGCTTGTAGCTCCTGAAATAGGCACTTGAAGATCGTGGGAAAATTGGTCCAAAATGCACTATGTGGGTAAAAACGTCAAATGGTATGGTAAAATTGGTTATTTTTACTATTAATAAAAAAAAATTACCCACTTTACATAGTTTTTGCTAATTTTTCAATCTAATGGACTAATAGTACAGTGGAAGGAGTTGGTTTTGATGGTTTTGTCCAGATATGTTTGCAGTTTCTAGCATCATATCGCCCGTTCGTGACTTCGGCAGGTATTTTCTTTGACCAACATATAAGATAAGTTGCCACTCCATCTTGCATATTTGCATTATCCTATGACATTGATCAGTATGCCTTAGGTATGAACCCATTTATTAGCAGCACAGAACCTTCCTATCGCCATTAGAAGTGTTGTTATTGAATGGTAGAGGATTACCAAACATGGGTGCCCTAGTTAGGACCTAAGTGCCATCTTGTGCCCATGCAGATATTATTCCATAGGACCATGAGTCCCTTATAGTTCCAATATGACTTTGTGTTGGAACCTCATCATTAGAATCAAACCTATACCTATGGGACTTCCACCGAGTCTTAGTTAAGATCTTTTCCGACTCTATAAAAAAGTGAAAATATTATCAAGTGAACTTGTCTCTTTCACACTCGTTAAATGGATTTGAAAGGATGTCTATTTGGTGTAAGTTTAACCCTTTTTTAGACTAAGTAGACTAGTTTTGAAAAAGGAATACTCTAGTCACTAGTGGCTAGAAGATTTCTCCTAGGTATTGTTTTATACTTTTTTGGGCCTAGGGGACTAAATTTATGAAAAAGGAAATTATTTGGAGTTAAGTTGTAATTGCATCTCATCCTCCTTCTTGCAGTATTGATCCTATTTCTGGTTCCCTCTTTCTCGTTACAATCCTATTACCTCAACAATTTGCATCACCAGCCAAGCAGAGCCTTCTTTATATCATTTGCAGCTTGACACCTTGTACCCTAAGAGGAAACATTCCCATGAGTGTCCACATCATGCATGCACTTCCTTGCATTTAGAATGGGCATGTTCCACTGTTGGAACTAGTTTTTTACTCATGACACTCATTTCATCCATTGTATCATAGCATTCATTTGCTTATGAAAAACAAAAAAAGGCGAGCGGGAAAAGAATATTGTCTTATATTGGCAACAGTCATGTATCCTTTGAACAGAGCACAAAATTTTGAGTCCACTTGTCATCCAAAGTTTGGGTTTAGCATGACCTTACGAAGTTGAGCTCGTTACTTAGAGTTTTCTCCTCCAACTGGTTACTCTTCTAGTATTTATAGAGATTTTGATTGGTGCCTCCTGCATCACAAAGTTTCATTATCACGTCTATGTTTCCAGATTCCTCCATATGTCTCATGTTCTTGTTCAAAGGATGTTTATAAGCCTGTGTCGTCCATTTTTTAGATCTCTTGACTTTGCATGTCATCCATACCCTCTGTGTGTCTTAGATTTACATGAAGTTGTATTCCTACCATGCACCCTGGTCCTATTATCACTGATAATCACCCTCCGGCTGTAAGAGGATAAGCCCAGTACCCATCAAAAAAACTAAAATGGATTAAAATGGTTTGAGTAGGTGGATCAGGACAATACTGCAAGGAAAATAAAAGATAACAGAGGTCATTGTTGATCAGTTGGGACCATTGGGCTATGGAGTCATAAGTATCGTGAATAATGAAGGCATTGAAATTGTCTATCAGACAAAGTATTTATGTGGTGATGAAGAGAAGGAAGACAGAATGTGTCTGAATGATAAACCATGAAAAATGGGCAAGATGAAAACAAATCCTCCATCACCTTAGGAATCCATAAATTAGAGAGATTACATCCATACTAGGAGAAAAATAGAAAATTTATGAGCAATGAACCATGAAATATGGGCAAGATGACAATAGATCCTCCATCGCCTCAAGAATCCATAAATCAGAGAGATTACATCCAGACAAGAAGAAAAACATAAAATTTATGAGAGATGAACCATGAAAGATGGGCAATATGACAACAGATCCTCCACCGCCTCAAGAATTCATAAATCAGAGAGATTACATCCAAACAAGAAGAAAAATAGAAAATGTATGAGTGATGAACCATGAAAGATGGGAAAGATGAAAATAGATCCTCCACCGCCTTAGGAATCCATAAATCCAAGAGATTAAATCCGGACAAGAAGAAAAAATAGAAAATGTTTGAGTGATGAACCATGAAAGATGGGAAAGATGACAAAAGATCCTCCACCGCCTCAGGAATCCATAAATTAGAGAGATTACATCCAGACAAGAAGAAAAATAGAAAGTTTATGAGCGATGAACCATGAAAGATGTGCAAGATGACAGTAGATCCTCCACCGCCTCAGGAATCCATAAATCAGAGAGATTACATCCATACAAGAAAAACATAACAGTATGTAAACTAAGAAGAGGGTCTAATAAAAACAACTCAAAGGAATCTTCAATAACATGATATTTACAATCCAGTCCCTTGGGCTTTCAAACTGAAAAATACATAACCCTTCTCCTAAAACTCTATCATCTCTCCAACCCATGAACCCCCCTCTCTCTTTCATATGATGCATTTTATAATAAAATCAATAGTCAACATCTTAGGAGTGTGATCTGACACTCCTATCCTAAAGTTCTTCATGTGTGTCTTTCTTCTGTCAGAAGGCAAGTCGGGTCAGCATGGGTTTGCAGGAGAAACTGTCCTCTGTGGTACCTTGGGATGACATCTGTTTGTCTCTACAGCCAAACCCTCCATGGTTTTATTTATGGAGGAAATCGATGTTTCAACCACTAGTCCATGTGTTCATTAACTGATATCTCCTCAGGATCGAGACAAGTCTCGATAACTAGGGGGTGACCACTTGTTGCGATTGGGTATGATGTTGAATGAGCATGCGAATTCAGAGCTGTCAAAATCAGTTTGGAACCATATCGATTTTGAGCTCGAAATGAACCACCTTCTGCCACGTCTCTCTCCCCAAAAACCGTGGTTTAGATTTTGACCTGCTCAAAGATTTTAACATCCGAGCATGTTGTGGCCCTGAAATGGAGTGTAGTCGTTGGTCTGGTCACGATATGATATTTGGGAAATACCACTATTTTAGCACCATCGCTAAATCTTTATCTTCCCTCCAACTTTAGAAACTCTTTGATTATGCTTGGAGGAGGCGCCAATTTTGGTTCTAGGGAGATTTGATGCTGAACAAGAATATTTCCCGGAGAATGACTGCACGAAGTTGATGTGGTGACCTGATGTCACAGTGTTGATGTGTTGTGGAAAGGAGGGTGACACGCGTCTCTTGGAAACAAGTGGATGATATGCCCAAAGGTGCCTAGACTGAGTGCCACGTGTCAGCACCATATGGACAAGTGGTGAAAGAACTGAAACTCCGCAGCAGAAACACTTCGAGAATTTGCAAACAAGGAGGGAGCAAAAATTCTGAAGCTTTGGAGTCCAGAGCAGATCTGAGCCGCTAGATATGGGAGGACACGCAATAGAGATCCATGTAATCCGCGGGAATGTTTTCCAAAGGAAACCAAAAAGAGAGGATCCAAAACTCCCGAAACCTGAAATGGCGAAGAAAATCATGATCGTTCGTTGGAGACGGACACATAGCAAAGATCCACGTACTCGAGAGAGAGGGGATGGAGGAGTCGTTGACCAAGAGTTTTACAGAGAACCAAGGAGATATGAAGTTGAAACCTTGGTCGCTCATGGAAAAGACACACGACAAAGATCTGTGCACTTCGGGAAAATCATTTCGGAAAAAATCAAGCGGCACTAGTACATATTGTAAAAATTCTAACGTTTTATTTGCGGCGTTATGGATAAAATTGTCCATATTGTTGCAAAATAGAAGAAATTTAAAATAAAAAAATTCATATTGCCTGATAACATCGATCTTGCCATGTTGTTGTCTCTCTTACCACGTTGATGTCTCTCTTTCCACGTTAACGTCTCTCTTGCCACGTTTTTCACCAGAACGTCTCTCGTGCCACGTTTGTGACATATACATCGTTCTTTCCACATTTGTGAAGATTGATTTGCTCGATAACGTCGGTCTTGCCACGTTGATGCCTCTCTTGCCATGTTGACGTCTCTCTTGCCATGTTAACATCTCTCTTGCCACATTTTCCACCGGAACATCTCTCTTGCCATGTTTGTGACATATATGTCGTTCTTGCCACATTGGTGAAGATTGATGTCACAATTGAGATGTTTTGGAAACTAGGTTTTCCCCTCCAATAGTCGCCTTAGACCTCCATACAACCTGATCATGGATGCCATTGATTTGGAAATTTTGTTTCTTTCCAACATCATTATATTCACTATAGATTGTTTAAAGGACAATTCCTTTGCAAAAAAAAATTAAACCTCATATAGGTTGGCTAACAAAACCATCATTTTTGCAACACTAATACTCATATATAGATAAATATAGTTTCCAAGAAACCAAAAAGTAACTTTACCCTCAGGCTTCTAAGATCCAATTGTTATGGGAAGCTTGTTTGACATACCTACAACAAACCCAACCCTCTTGTTGATTAACATGTTGAAAAATTGGTTCAATGAAGCACACTCTCCCTTTGTTGATCAATTATCTGGGTTATTTCTCTTCTTTGTTTTTTCCATAAGAAAATTTCACGAATTATATTAAGAAGATATAATTCTCAGCATCCAAAATGTTTAGTAATATCCAGGAAGGATACAGACATGTGCTTTGAAGAAAAAACAACAAAATATTTGAAGACAATTACAAATAGGCTTGATGCAAAACAAAGAAGCCTTCACTGAAAATGTGAACAACCAAATGGAGTCTGGAATTGTCCGAGCTAGTGATGATAGTTGATTTCTTCGAGAATCATGAAATTCTGATTGAAAGAGAAGAACCAGAAACAGAAGTGTTAATAGACATTGAGGAGGCGACACTGTCCCTTCACTCCTTCAGTCCAAAGGTGAAGCGTGATGTATCCTTCAGGTTCCTTTAATGATTTCTTTGAAAGTGAATTAGCTTCTTTGTTAAATTCCCGATAGATGTGGAAGAATTGAGTGTTCTTGAAAGTGTTCTTAAGAGTTTTGATTCTTTTTTTTCCAACCTTCAAGAGAGGTCACTCGCAAATCACTTCTATCATTCAACCAATCAATTATCACCTTTGAATCTCCAAGTATTTGGATCTCTATGTGTAATGTAGCCCAAGCCCCCAATAATTCATCCTTTGTATTCGAGCCAATTCCACAGTTCAGGTACCATTTATGTACCAAGGTGTTAGAAAGTTTGATTATGCCACCTGCTCCACAACAAAGACCATCTACCTTTGTTGCTCCATCAAAGCTATCTACAGGAAATTCAAATTTCTGATTGATAAAACTGGAACGTAGCAAGGAATGGGTAATAACTTCCTAGGGCTTGTGAATTGTACCAAGTGCTCGAATCATTACCGAAAGTGGAGAGGGGTTTTTTCATCAAAGGTTGTTGCATTCCTTTCAAGCCACACAAACCAGCAAATTAGGGGAGGTAAAGTAGTAGGAATAGTTTTATTTGTTGTCCACTTGGATAAGATATCAATCAAATAGATTCCACCCCACTTCTGGTTAAAATTACCTATGGAGTAAATCAATTTCCACACAGTAATCGTGAAGGAACAATGTAGAAAGATATGGTCTGTAGTTTCACTGTCTAGTTTGCACAGGATGCATCTGTTAGGGCCTTCCCATCCTCTGCACTGGAGATTAGGCCACGTCAAAATCTTATAATTTTCGGCCAGCCACATGAAAAGCTTAACTTTCAACTGCAGATTCCAATTCCAAATTCTCTTTTGCCATTCGAAGACGGTCGGGAAATTCTGTGAAGCGAAAATGGCTAAGTAGACGTTTTTTGAAGTGATGAGGATGGATGCATTCCCTCCCGTCCAGTGAAGTTCATCTATGTTATATGTTAATGTGATGCCCGATGCTTGAAGAGATCTTCTGAATCTATCCCATTCTGATGCAATGTCTCTAGTGAGTTCTAAATCAACACTGTCTATCCACTGAGACAAAATGGAGGAATGATGAACTGTTTTCCAGGCATGTGCTAGAACGGTAATATGTTTCTGCTGTAGAGTGGACCGGAGGCGTGCTGATAGGAAAGAGCGCATGCCCAAATCTAAAATTCTGTCTCTCCCTAACTCCATGAGAGATCCTGATCCTGGCTTCCAAGTGAGCCAATTATTGATAAAGTGTATTGTTTTCAGCAAATTGTTCCAGATTTTGGATGTTGAGGGTTTTGCAAAAGTTTCCGAGCGAAGCCACTTAATAACTGACACACAGTGTAGGTATTTTTCTTTCAGTACCTTTTTCCAAAGGCCATTGCTAGTGAGAGCTCTCCAAAGTGTAGTAGTCACTAAAGCTTTGCTGAAAGTAATAATGTTGAGGATCCCTTAGCCTCCAAATCATTTTGGCCGAGCAAGCGATTCCCAATTTGCAAGGTGGTAATGATGTGTATCTGTGTTTCCTTTCCACAAGAAATTAAACAAGAGCTTCCTTATTCCGTGGAGGATGGATAGAGGGACAACAACAAGTGATAACCAGTACACTGGTTGGTTTTCAAGAACAGATTTGCAAAGTGTATGTTTGCTGCCCAGTGACAACCAATGAAAGCTCAAATGGCTAATCTTCTTTTCCACTTTATTTACAAGCCATAACCAATCTTCATTTTTTTTCACACTAGATTTTAGGAAGTACCCCAGGTACTTGAAACCCCCCTTCAGATCGGAGAACTTATACGGGAGTAGTTGCTTGAGTGGATGAAGTTCTGTCTCCTCAAGTCCCGAAAAGTGTACAGAGGATTTGTTAAGATTTACTTTTAAACCGGAAAACAAAAAAAATAAATGAATGATGTGGTTGATCTCTTTCCATTCCTGCACAGATGCATTTGTCATTAGTAACACATCGCCAACAAAAAAAAGATGGAGGATTTTAGTCAATCTGGTGACTTTGATTCCAGATAAAGTGCCCTCTCCTTGACTGGATTTTAATAATAAGCTCAAGATTTCCATCACAAGGATGAAGAGCAAAGGGGAGAGTGGGCATCCTTGCCGAAGTCCTCTCCTAATCTTGAAAAAATTGGTGGCCTCTCCATTAACTAAGACAACAATAGATGTCGAGCTAACACATTCCAAAATCCAACTTGTCAACTGAGGTCCAAATCCCACCTAGATTAAGATCAGTTTCAAGAAGTCCTAGTTGACATAATCAAAATCTTTTTGTAGGTCTAGCTTAAGTAACAGGGCCTTTAAATGCTTTTGTTTGATGCTATGTATGCATTCATGTGTTGTACCAATAGCATCATGGATCAATCTCCCCTCCAGAAAGACAAACTTCTCAACTAAGATATTCTTTGATAAAATCGGTTTAATTCAGTTGGCTAAGACTTTAGAGATTAATTTATAAATCAGATTGCAGAGTGAAATTGGACGATAGTCCCCAAAAGTATGTGAATTGTTGGATTTAGGAATCAAGGCCAGGAATATGGAATTTAGGTTTCCAGCCATATGTCCTCCAGATTGAATCGATTCCACCAGTGCCAGTAGCTCCTCAATAATCAAATCAAAAAAATGTGTAAAAAATTCCACAGTCTAGCCATCCGGGCCTGGAATTTTTTATTTTTTGAAGTGGAATAAGATTGATTTTAATTCCCGGGAGGTGACTGGCAGAAAGAGTTCTTTTGATTCCTCCTCAATAAGCCAAGAGTTAAATAAACAAGCCACCTTTACTTGTTCTTTTATCGGAGATGTCTCAAACTGATTTCATAAAGATTTAAAATGTTTTTCAGCTTCCCTAGAAATTGCATCCTGCCTAGAATGTAGATGACCCAAATCGTCTTTAATTTCCCACAGGTGTTTACTGATTCGTCTCTAATTAGCAAACTGGTAAAAAAACCTTGTGTTTTTGTCACCACTTTGTAACCATAGAGCTCGGCTTTTGAGACGCCACTGCTCTTCCTGTGAATTTAGAATAATATTTCTATCAGTTTCAATTCTGATGAGAAGGGATTCATTCGTTGAGTGAGTAAAACAATCCACATTTTCCTTTAATATTTCAATGATTCTTGTTTCTAGATATTCCAGATGTTTAAATTCACGGGTTCTTTTCTCTTTATACCAATTTTTGGTGAGTACTTTTAGGTCCTGTAATTTCCAAATGAAGCGCCGCTGAATATTAACTTCCTGTAGATAAACTTGATCATTCCAAAGAATTTTTACTGAGCTGTTATAATCCTTTTCTGAGAGACAGTGTGGATTGAATTTGTAAGGGTATGCAATGGGAGGATTAATGTTTTCTAGTTGAGGCAAGATAGGAGCGTGATAAAAAACGAAGGGGTATTCAACCCAGGAGTGAAAAAATCGGCCTTCCAGAAGATCCTCTGCCACCATAAATCTGTCTAGTTGTTTAGCTATATAATTGCTACCAGAGCATCCATTTCACCAAGTCGGTACAAGTTTGTCAGGCCAAACATCAATGAGATTATGTGAGAGAAAGAGGTTATTATAGAAATTTTTATTGAGACTTGCATTGGTCGCACTAGCTCCTCCCCAACTTTCACCACTAGAAAGTGTCAAATTCAGATCACCAGCAATGACAAGACTTTTGAAAGAGAGTAAACCATTGTTTGATAACTTAGTCTAGAATGCTTTGTGGTCTATGCAGGGGCCATACAAATTATGTAATGTCATGAACATGTTTGCGTTTTGATTCTTTGAAAAATTCAAAAAACTATAAGTCAAAAGCTTCTAAAAATAACCTTCAAATTGTGCATTGGAGTAAGGTTTTCATTTTATCAAAGTTAAAAATCCATTTTCTCTACCGCTGAAAGTTGGAAGTCTTCCGCGATGGATTTTAGTCATCGGAGGAGTGCACACATTTTGATTTATATCAAAGTGAAAATCCTCCACTGAAAAATGTTTATGGAGTTAAACTTTGGGTTCTAATTAGAGTCAAAAGTGAAATTTGAATGGCATTGAAAATTGTTGAATGGCATTGCTCTGCGACCAATGTTTTACCCAACATGAATGAATTTTTACTACTTCAAATTTTACTCAATCTATTGTCCAAAATACTCATCATCATCAAAATTTAATTCAACCCTACTTAAACAACCAAATATGCAATGTTTGTCTTCATGTATGATATTATTTGAGAAGTATTGTAATAGCAGGGTACATTACATATTTTAGTGAATGCAGTGTTTTCTTTGTAGAGTAAACTCAACACTTTCAATAATCTTATGATAGTTGGTAAATAATATATGAAAGAATTATTTCAACCATTGGTATAAATATTCTTTGATTCATTATTATCAAACATTATTATTATTCCAATGAGATGATGGTAAAATTAATTAATGTCTTGAATGTAGACAATTGCAGGAACTCAGAACATGACTTATGAAAGCATAGGAATTCACCATAACAAAGACAAGAAGTAAAAATTTTTACAAGATCAAACCTAAAATGGACATAGATGTAACAATAACAAAAGGATGAAGTACTTATGCATGAATAACGATCAGATGTGGAGCCAAAAATGATGAGTAAGTAGTCAAGGCTTGAAGTGCTTCAGGGTTCAATTGTCATGTCTTGGGTCAAAGGGGTTGGGATTATAGTGTGTAAGGGGATAAAGGGGTGACTATGTATACTTACATAG
>ML777447.1:1220384-1264577 GCA_009831015.1 Picea engelmannii | reverse complement strand
AGTGTGTAAGGGGATAAAGGGGTGACTATGTATACTTACATAGTGTGTCTAAGACCATAATGGCTAGCATCAAAGTGTGTGTACAGGGGTTAGTGAGTTTGGGGTCATTTCAATTATGGAGCAAGGTATGTTTGGGGTCATAGAAGTTAGTGGTTAGAATGTTTTAGGGTGTGATTTTCATGTCATGAGTTATAGGGGAAAATGATTATAGTGTGTAAAGGGTTAGAATCTATTTGGGACCATCATGAAAATTTCAGTGTCAATATCATCAATAAGGGTGGAGGGTTAGTTGGTTACTAGAGTGAATGTAATAGGAGAGTCATGGGTTAAGGGATTAGTAAGTTACATAGTTAATGGATTAGTGGGTATGTTTCTATGAAGTTAGTGGGTCAAGGGGTTATAAGATGGGTTCAGTGGGATTAAATAGTTAGGAGGTTCATGGGGTCATGCATCAACCATGGTCAATATAGTTAACGATGGTCAAATATGACTAGTGGGTTACTAGGGTTATGGGATTGGGTGAATATATTAAATCATGATTGTTTTCGGACTCAAATGGGTTAATGCCAACCATAGTGTATTAGAGGATTAGTGTGTTCGGGGTCGTAATGTGTTAGGCGTGATTGCATCGGGGATCATATTGTATTAAGGGGTTGTTGTGTTCATGGTCACAATGTTATGGGGATAGTGTGTTCATGGTCACAAAGTGTTAGGAGGTGATAGCATCGAGGGTCATATAGGTTAGGGGAAGCTTGTTCTTCTTCGTGTTCTTCTTCGTGTTCTTCTTCTTCTTCTTATGATTATTATTATTACTATCATCCAAGGAAAACCTCACAAGATCATCCCTATCCATTGAAATATATGAATGGATCTTAGCTCAAACATCAACCACAATAGTAGCTGATAACCTAGAGGGACTCAATGAGAATCGAACCTTGGCTAGATTAGGACATGAGACCTTACAATGAACTCCTCCTTGAAGAAATTTGTTCAAAGTGATTGAGATAATCCAATAGACTTATTAGGGTATTGTTATTACTAGTAATACTAAATATCTATTGTGTATTATTTACTATTATCATTATTTATTACTATCACTGTTTTTTTTTTTCAAATGGGAAGCAATTTTTTACGGACAATAAACTTAGAAGTAAACATGTTGCACCCTCCTACATTTAATCAAAGAATGGGTTTGTTAGTACTTTGTTAGAGTCATTACAATACTATGCCAGAAGGCTACATCAACAACACTCTACCAAGGGCCCGTAACTCTTTGTCTTTCATAGCCTTCTCCAAAATATATTGTATAATATATATTAATTTAATATAATATAATGAAAAAACAAAAAAAATGTCATAGCAATCATAAAACGAAGAAAAAAATCCATAAGCCCGTGAGTGTGAATTTATTGTATTCGACCACTAGTCGAAACAAAAACAAAACCTTGTCCCACACGCGTGTGCAGATCATATTGGGGTCAGATTCCTGATACAAGAAGAAGATATTGTGAGCCCACTATAGAGGAGGCCCATCCAAAACAAAACCCTAGCCGTGTGCAAATATTGGAGTCAATTTCCTAAGATAAGGAGGGGACAGTGTGAGCCCACTAGCATTGAAGTCGGCCACCTAAGACAAGGAGTGGACAGTGTGAGCCCACTAGAATTTGAGTCGGTCGCCTGAGACAAGGAGGGGACACTGTGAGGGGACAGTGTGATCCCACTAGAGATAAATACATCCGTGATTGACTACTGGAGATAAATACAAAGGAGATACACTCAAGGGACAAGAATTTCCACGAAAATGGTAAGCATCTATGGAATTTAATTTTTGTAGGGTTATTTTTTATGTCAGATGAAGAATTGGCCAAACATTGGAAGGGTGATGTTGTTTACAATGAAAACTCAATTTAGAGTCCACAATCTAGAATAATACCAAAATATATGTTCTTTGGGCAACTCAAAAATGATCAAATAGAACTAAATCAACTTTGGGGTGTGTCTTGATCAATGGAGCATGTGAGGGTTTTAGCCCTGTTTCTACACCCTTTGAATAGCTCTAGAAGAGAAAATTGTGCATGTCAACCCCTATGCACAACTTTTGAAGGAAAGGATACACCCTATAATCAAATCAAACAAAATGCTCAAGAGTTCCAAAGTTTTGGAATAAATTGGGATACTATTTCAATTAGATTTTGGAATTTTGATCTTAGGTTTATGTATAACCTTGATCCGCATATAGTTCCACTATGCCCAAGGATTTTGGAGGTGTTTTAATTGACACATAACCTTACAAAAACCTAAAATTCACCGAATAGATGGGAACCATGAAGATCCATTTCAACGAGGGCTACTAGGAAAAGAATTTTTCCCCTTGCTTATCGATCACCTTAAAAGAGTAGAACTTTAGTGACAATGTGAAACTTTGATGGTTCAAGACAATAATTTCTTGTGAACAACAACATTTCGTTTTGTGGTGTGGAGTTGTTTGGCCACCTTAGGGATTGTTGGCTCTAATTTGCAGACTCGGGTCCACTTAAGTGTTCAACAAAGGTTGATGTAGTTTAGTGTTGACATTTTCAATGCTAGTTAAGGGAACGTATCACCAGAAGCACATTCCAAGATTAAAGATATGGAGATATGTTACGGGATAAGGGTCTCAACATTCTATCTCAATATCCATATATATTCCTAGTCTATTATGTTGATCTAGAACTCTTATACACACTTAACACATTTACGTACATTCAATTCAACATATTCATCATAACAAAAAAAATAAAGAATTACCTACATACCAATAATCCATGTAGAACATAAGAGTCACAATGTAAACAATAGGGGGTCTTTTATTACTCCATTCCAATATAAGAATCTAATACATCACAATGTACACAACTAAACTATGCACTTACCAAATCCAAGGCATGAACTCAGAACTATCTAATGGTCTCCATTTCCTTATGCCACTTAACAAAATAGAGGCCCCTATGATGGAGACCTAGGCTTGCACACTGCTAGGAGTAAGATCCTACATATCTGAGCGACAAAAATAGAGGCCCCTATGATGGAGACCTAGGCTTGCACACTTCTAGGAGTAAGATCCTATTTTTTTGAGGACAAAAAAATTCTTCATTTTGGGGGGGACACCATCACCTTTACCTTTCATGGTTGCACCATCACTTATCTTGTCCAATCCAAAGCCTTCATCCAAACCATGACACAATATTACTTCATTTCCATAGTTCATGTCCATCCCATCATCCCCTTGAATATACAAGCATGAGAAGGATTAGAAGTTTCCTTGTTGTTGCTCCACAAGAACCAACAAGAGGAAGAAAACACAAACAAAGCAGCTAATATGCATGGACAAGCAAAATAAAATATTGTAAAAGAGGAATATGCTGCCCCACAAAACCTATATCACAAGAAGCTATTGTAGAAGCCATTCCTACATAAGAATATGTTGTCATACAATAGGGAAGGAAAACACATTCAAAGGTATGAGTTCCCCAATTCATTTCCATGGTTCATTGATGCATATATCGGTTTATATATTCAAAGCTACTACAAATCATGATGATATATGATTTGGTTTTGTTATTTTTAACATGCCTTGGAGAGATCTTATGGTGTTATCTACTTTACCTTCCTTAATCCACTATTCAAAATTGTGGATGAGAACCTCTAAGATTTATGGTTCATTTTGCAAGAGGTGAAAAAGTGTCATAGCATAAATATACCCTGCACCTAGCAAGGTTTCCTTTTAAGTCTCAATTGTCATTCAAAGAAAAGGGCACTTTACAGTTCATTCCAATCAAATTCTGCAGGACAATATTAATATGTGGAGATTGTTTTTTCATCATTAGGGCCTGGTTACAAGAAATGATGTTAAAGCGAGATTCAATTTTTTCCAAGGCTAGATGATCTCAAGGATTCACTTTCAAAGTCATCCCAGGATATTTTTCCTGTACCACCCTAAGCTAATAAAAATGGATTGCTTGTCATATTCTCTAAAGGTTGCAAGCTATATCTGGGATGCAACTTTGTAGCATAAAGTGACCTTGGGACCTAATAGATCATTACAAATTTTCATTAAATTCTTCATACTCGGTTTTCCCTAGTTTCATTCTAGATACTCTAGCAAAATTTGATTATGGTATGACAATATGGGGTTAGCCTACTAGTCTTAAAAGGTCCTCACTGCCTTGTCTCCACTAACCCATCATTTGAAAATTGTAAAGTGTGGTTGTCTGGAAATTGTGATCTGATTTGCAAATGGTATAAATGTTGAAAAAATCTCTAGAATTCACCAAAAAGTTGTAACTTGTTAAAAACCCCATTAGTCTCATACCCATTGCAATTTAGAGGATTAACTTACCAATTTGAAGATCGGGCTATCCCAAGTCTAATTCAAACAAAGGTCTATCCCTACAACATATTATTTCCATATTAGCTACAACATTCTACCCTTCACTTCATTAAAAGCACCACTTCCATTTTTTGGCATATCTTGGCCACTATAGAGAAAACCATTTTGCTTCTACAAGACTATACTTTTGCCTTTTCTCCACAACATGATTTCATAACTTGGGAACATTCACCTTTTGTATGCATCACCCCTATCTTGATTGATCCATATACTCACAGGATTGATATTGATTGGCCCTAAGGAAATTACACTTGGTTACATCCAACAAAATTAGATACTATGGATATTGCTTCCCTTTCGTTGCATAGCTACTCCTTGACAAATTCATTTCGGAGGGTTTATCCAAGGCAACAATGGGGCAAATACATCATCTCTGAAGTTTTTTCTTTTGGTTATGGTAGCAATCAATTATTGAATTGAGGTGATGCATAAAAAGAATAATATAAGTTTCTTAGCAGGGTTTGACAGAATCTGAAAGGTATTCAAAATAGGGACAGGGTTCACAATTGTATGGCAAATATACCAATAACATGACATAATGATAGCACAGTTGTAAGAAATGTTGCTACAGGGCATAAAAACAAGTTGTGGAATTATTAATGCCTTGGTATTTGTGCAAAATACCAATGTTGTATATCCCGTATCGGGGAAAGTATCGGTGAGGGTCTGGAATTTAACTTCTCGGTGACATTGGCGGAAAATATAGGAATATCTTGGAAAATGTCGCAAGACAGAGGTCTAACTCAGAATATCTTGGAATATTTCAAATATATCGGATAGGGGTTTAACTTTAAATTTATCGAAATATCGGAAATATATCGGAGAGATATACAACACTGCAAAATACCATTGATTTCACTGATTTTCTTTTATTCTAAAATTGTTGTAGGTTTCCTTATGGGAGATTTGGAAAACAACACATTTCAAGCCTCCTTATTTTTGAACCGTCTTTCATGTCAAGATATATCACTATCGTGACCTTAAAAGTATGTGATTCTCGAAAGCTACAACCTTTTTAGTTCAAAAAACTGGCTTTGAAAGGAATGGCGTATGCCACTTATAAGCATCTATTTTGGTATGCCTTGGCACACCAATACCTTACACTATAAGGCATATCTGTTTACTTTTATAAATACAACTTCATGGTTCACTAGTTCCATCTCACTTGAATACGTAATTACATTAGAGCATTTATGGGTTCCATCTTGATAGATCTATTTGAGAGAGAGTGGTTCCAAGAAATATGAAAGGAAGGTAATACTACAGGGGAGTTCATTTCAGATAAAAGAAATATAAGCATATTAATCGTTTAGAATCTCCTTTGACTATAGAAGGAATCGGTCCAAAGCTTAAAATGAGGATATGGGTTTCATGACGAAGTCTGGCAGCATCTAAGGGATATTAAAAATGAAGATAGGCTTCATAATTGCAAAACTCATATTGAATTTTCTTGAAAGATATAGCTACAAGAATTACCCTTGTATTCCTCCAACAGATCTTTTCATATGGATGGGTCAAAGTCTTCATGCAAGTCTTCTTGAGGGTTTTAAAAATTAAAAAACTATTGTAAGCAATGATAAGCCAATTGGGATAAACTCAATCATATAACGTTGTATGTAGTATACTCTGTCTCAAGCGGTGTGTGGTTAAGTGTGTGGACAGATGAAACTGCTCCAAAAGAACATAGGCCCAATTTTTATAACATTGTTTACATTGTTTTATCTTTTGGCCAGGTATTGGTAACATTGACAAACTCATTTTGGCTAGTTTTATCAAGCCTTTATGTTGCAAGTTGCACGACAATATGCTATGTTCCATATTAATGATTCCAATGTCACTCTTCCACACCAATCCAATTGGACGAATTATCAATAGATTTGCAAAAGACTTGGGGGATATAGATAAGAATGTTGTTGTTTTTGGAAATATGTTTCTAAGCCAAGTTTTTCAACTTCTTTCAATGGTTTTTTTTATAGGAATTGTGGGCACAAAATATTTGTGGGAAATAATGCCACTTCTGATGGTGTTTTATGCACCATACTTGTACTATCAGAGTACTTCACGTGAGGTTAAATGCTTGGATTCCATTACACGGTCACCAGTTTATGCACAGTTTGGGGAAGCATTAAATGGTTTGGCTGCAATTCATGCATACCAAGCATATGACCACATGGAAATGATCAATGGGAAAACAATGGACACTAATATTTGGTTTATATTGGTAAACATGAGCTCCAACCACTGGCTTGGTATAAGACTGGAAACTTTAGGGAGTCTTTGGAAAGGGAACATCTAAAAGATGATATCAGGGGGAATTCTTTGAGACTTGATACTAAGGTTTCTGAGGCTAGTGATAACTTCATTGTGGGCCAATGTCACCTACTAAGCCTTTCTCGTTCCCTGCTTCAGAGATTAAAGATTTTAGTCCTCTATGAAGCTATGGTAGTTGTGGATGTTGCAATGGATGCTCTTATCCAAAATCCTATTCGAGAAGAATTTAGAGAATTGCATAGTGTGGGTGAATTTAAAGAACATGAACAAGGAATAAGTTCATGTTGGGATTGACAGAAATATAGACATACAAAAATATAGGCATTCGATGAAGTTGGCATGTCTCTACTCCTGACATCAAATCCTACTATACAATGTACAATATTTGGGCAATTGAAATAGAGGTTGTTGATGCGACAAAAGAGAAATAGAAATGGCTTAGTTACAATAGAGTCTTCCCCAATTTTCATCTCAACATTTGTTGCGTTCTTATTGGTTGCACTATCAAAGACAAATGGAAAGCATCCTGGCATATCCTGCAATAAGATGTGAGGCTATTCAAGCTGTTGAACTAGAGTGAGGATGACAAATTGATAATAAATAGTGGGAATCGTGATAAGCCACTTAGACGCATAATAGATCTTCTATGTCTCTCTTAGGTGGCATTCTTGTGGCACTTCCTGAAATACATCTGCATAGTCTTGCAATACTGGGAAATCTTGTAGATCTGGTTCATTACCCTCTCTTGGTTCTTCCACATGTGTTGCATATAACTAACATCCCTTTCTGAAACACTTCTTCAACTGTAAAGTTGTGATCTGCCTTAAGGAAATGGGTATAGGCACTCCTCTTGCTGTCACTCAATTTCCTTCTTCATCCAGACATGTGTAGGTCTTGTTGTGGCAATCTAGCATAGCATGGTGTGCATCCAACCAATCCATGCCAATCAGAACATCATAAGATCTTAAGGGAATGATGTTTAGATCTGCAAAATTTTGTAAATTGGAATTCATGAGAGCATCGAGACATGAATAACATACATAGAAATAGTTTGTATTCCAGTGGCAGTGATCCCTCATGAAAATCAACAGTCGCAGCGATCCATTAATTCCAGTAATCGGTTTCTGGATTTGATTCTCTAGCAATTTGATCACATTCAACGTAGCATAATAAACAACATAGTCTCTTCTTCTTTCACCTATTTCCATTCTAGTCAGAGGTTCTTCGATTAAAACGAAACCAAATCCAATTCTTGTTCCAAATTCTACCTCACTTGTACTTAGAGATCCGTGTCAATGGTCATCTTAGTTTAGTTTTGAAGGCATTGATTAACATGTTATAACTCTTCATAGCCTTGCTTGAAGTGTACAATGCATTGTGTAGCTTTCTCAAGAGTGAGCTTGGCCATCCACAACAAATCAAGAGTTGAATAGGGTTGAACATTGATATTTGGGTTGAATTACTACAATGTGGAACTTGTGGTGGGAACCCAGTGATATATAACCCAATCACTATCAAATTCTCAAATCAGGCTTGCATGTTTGTCTCAAAGTTGAGGATGACCTATGATCTTATTAAAATCTAGCAAATTCTCTCATGTGTGGGAGTGATCGAGTATGGGGTGATGTCAGCCTACTCTTGAAAACCCATAGCATGGCCTTACAAGACTTGGAGTTTCGAGCCAATTGCTTGATCATCACAAGGGTAGAAATTCGACTGAGGGGTAACTGAGAAGGCTCTATGTGGGTAAGGGTACTAGTCCTTTTCAACCTTTTCTCTGTAGAGAACAAGTCCCTACCATTATCTAAAGATTCCTTTGCTAAATATACCATTATTGTGTCCTCCTCTACCTACTCCCCCTCGAACAAGAAGTCATCAATATTTGGGGAATGATGGGTAGGGTTTTTTCCATCACCAAAACACTCTTAATTCCCACTCGCTACACTCTGACCCACCTCTCCTGGTTGTTGCATGTCTTGTGTCTCCCCTCCATTTTGATTGAACTGTTTCAATTGCTTAGAGGATGAACTTGGTGAGGGAAGGGTGCACAACTGTAGCACAAAATATCCACAACTTGGTAGCAATCATTGACTTAGATAGAATGGAGGGGGAAAATCCACTAAGGGGTTGAATAGTATGAGGCTTCTTCTATGGGTTGTTCCCCTGCAAAAATGACTTCATAGAACCCAAACATTGATTGAGATCATGGTTGAAGAAGGTGGCATCATGTGAGATATTGCTAATGAGTATTGATGAGAGAGAACCTTGGGATTCATCCTATTATCTGCAATATCAGTAGAAGAACTTTTACCTACAAGATTATTACTGAAGTCAAATCCAAAATCCACTTCTTAACCTTCTCCTTATGAACTATATGTAATGAACTAGTGTTACATCTTGATTGACTGACAGTTTCTGTCATTAATGGTTTTATAGGACGTACAAGCAAATAGGTAGTTGTCAGATCTATTTTCATTGAGTGAGGGAAGTTCGGGTAGAATAGAGGAAAATGAGACATCTAGTAGGTCTAACAGGCGGAAATCAACTAGAGGTGAGAAGATTAGAAGAAAATTCCATAAACGCATGGATTTTTTTCTTGTGAAAGGGGGATCATGTTCATATGATCATGAGAGCATAGACAACATCAAGGTGCCCTTGAGGTACAAACATATAGTGAAACAATGGGTACCCAAGGATCTTCCTGAAATAAACACTGATTTTTGTGTAAACGAAAGGATATACCGGATTTCTCCATCGTCGTTACATGGTTTGGGGATATTTTATATGGATGGCATAAAGGTCTATTACAAAGGATTAACTGAATTGATGGAGTACGTTGGACCCTATTATATCTACAAAGATTGGATACAAATAGTCCAATATACAAAAAGTATGCGAAGATATGGCTTGGCTGCAAATTATATACAGCTAAAAAACAATGATCAAAATAAAGGAGCAACTATCTACATTAACAGAAGGCCAAAAGCAATGGGGAATATTGCAGGGTTTATAAACAATACACGACCCGCGACCACAAATAAGCGACCCAATTGCGTATTTGAGGGGCGTGAAGGAAACCGTGTATTAGTATGCGCAATAAAATCAATAGCTACAAGGGAAGAGATATTGATTGATTACAATTTGAATCGAATAGATAAAGATGTTTCTATTATGGGGGAAGTACGTATACGAATTTACCCAACCTGTATGCAATGACTCATATTTTATGATTTTCATTATGTTCTATTTTTGTTATCAACATTTGAATTTCTCATAAATTTGAATTTATTTCTCATGATATTGATCACGGTTCTAATTTTACTGTAATGTGGCAGGATGATCGTGGTAAATCAATAGAGGCCTCAGAACAGGTAAATGAACAACAATTTTTGAATTGCATTTATTGTGCATTTCATTTATGTGGCAAACAATTATTTTATTTGTTTACATAACTGAATTATCATTTATTTTGTCGAATATGTAGTCAGTGAGACACGATGTTGATGATGATTCACTTGACGAAAGGGATTTGTATGAATCCCCCGACCCTATGATTTTAATAAGGAAAATGATCAATAAAGGAAACAAGGAACTGGCTCAATTGTTAAATATTCTAGATCAAACTCTTGAGGTCGAACAAAGGATCAATGAAGTTATGACCAGGATTAATACATATAAGGTAGGAACCATAATTTCAAGTTGTTTTATTTTAATGTCATAAGATCAATTATGAAAGCTTGATTTTAAACTTTTACATTATCTAAACAAAAAAATGTTTTCCTTCTTATATAGAAATTTTTGGATCTTGTTGACACCGACATGCATGGTATCGGTAGTAGTGGCACTGCACAGATGCCACAAGGTCCCAATGCAGGCCCTCGTATAGATTCCAGGACGTAGCTATTCATATCTCCACCTTCCACACCATTAGGTAGGAGCCACAACACACCCACCGAGGAAGAAACCACACAAGTAGGCTCTGGAGGTGGTGACAGAGATGAGGCCAATTATTTGACAAACTATATGGTTTCTTTTCCTAAAGCAAGACTTGTGACCAGAACAGGGACCCTTAAGGGCACCTTTATGGTCAACAAGGAAGGACTTCCATTAAAGCAGGTTAAAGTCCCAGGTAATTTTTAAAATTTTATTTTTTTCATGTTCTCTATGTAGATAGATATAAATCATCTAAATTATTATTTTTAAATTAATAATCATATAATCATTTTGTGTGTAGGGAACAACGATTTTTACAGGTCCTTGGAGAATAAGGCTTTGCTGATTTTTGGGCCCACCATACGGGAGAGGTGGAATTCCCAGAATTCCAACCTCAAAAAAGAATTGATGGATTATCTAGAAAACCTTTTTGGTCTAGATACTTTCAATAAGACCTTGGCCATGGCCGCAGCTGGACAATATTTAAAATATATGCGAGAAACATATATGAGGCACTTGAAACAAAATGATAGGTACAAGCGTCCTCTGATGATTCCAGAGAGGGAGTGGAAGGCCCTCATTGAGGACACAAAAGAGAAGATATTGACAGATGAAGGAAGAACACCCTCTGGTCCCAGAAGGTAAATTACAATTTCAATTGAATACCTTCAATTTTTTTTAGATGTAAATAAACCTGTGGTATATATTAACATACTTTAAACTTTTGATGATAGGTTGATTGACACGTCAAAGGCCACAAAAGCAAGTCTTGCCAAATGTGGCCAGCACAAGCTAGGTCAGGGCGGCTACTTGAAGTTGCAGTCACGAATTGTAAGTACCTAAATATCTTATTTGTATCGCCTTAAAATTTTTAGGTAATTCCAATGAATAACATAAAAAATACATACTCTTATGCAATGCAGGGTGACGAGTTTGGTACTGAAACCACGGAGGAAGACCTCAAGCTTGGTTACAAGTATGGTTATAAAGTGGTAGTTGAACACCGAAAAATCCTGGGGCAGATACCAAGAACCACTTTGCAGGATAAGGTAGATAAAATTTAATCCACATTAACCTTTATTATTAAAATAATACAGTCATGTTGGATATTATTAACATTTACAACTTTGTTTTAATCAGGGGAGTAGCACTGCCAATGAACGCACTAGTCCTATTGGAGAGCAGTGCATTGATAGCAGTTTGCAACTAGAAGATAATTTTGATCCCATTCAGTCCCAATTTTCCACAGAGACGTAGTTGCACGATGGTGCTACGACTGAGCTGGCACATGATGGTAATATGGCTGTATTTTAATCATATACTTAATAATTTTGTAGTTATACTTATACATTTATGATTGTCATTATAAAGTTTGTGGTCTCAATGGCAGAGAATGTTGTACTTGAGGCTCGTACAGTTGAAGAGGAGAACACGGGGGCAACCATTCCAACGGTGTCGACCAGTGCACCAGGTAAATAATTACATTGCATGTGTTTTTTTTAATATTACTGAACTAGTTCAATGATATTTAAAAACTGGCCATTTAAATTTTGTATTTTCTTCTTTTGTAGGTGATGCCTCATTACAACGACCTCCATTACAGCGTGAGTACCCCACRACTAGGCTTGCTCTGCATGATAGGACGCAATCACAATCAGATTTTGAAGAGCACCCAGAGAACGAAGATGTAGATATTGATGAAATGATTAGGAACTATAGGGCTAAGAAGAAGACACCGACTAAAAGTACTAAATGATGATGTACATGAATATTTTAATATTTTAATATGTTTGTTTTTGCTGTAAATATTTCAATAGATTTATACGCTGGGTATTGGGGAATTGAGAGTGATGTGAGGAGGGGGGAGGGGCCATAAGAGCTTCCGCCTTCACGTGGTTGGCCCTGTTCAGTAGAGAATAATTTATTGGAGTCGTTTAATCTTGGAGCAAACCTCCCTCGATCCAACATAGCAACAACAAAGTCAATGTTGACTTCGTTGCTACTACTTCAAATCAAGGGAGACAGTTTGATCAAATATTAGACACGTGGCTCCAATAAATTGTTCTTGAAACCAAGAGGAGCTCATTTAGGTATGTTCTGACACTCTCGTAAAAATGCATATTAGAGTAAATAATGCGCTACAAATATTACTTGTATTGATTTTTTAGATATTTAAGGATGTTGAATGATTTTGGTAGGTACTTTAATATCTTTCTTCATCGATTGAGTGAAGCTCAAGACTAACAGAGGGCCATCCATCGGAAGAGAAACACGTAGGGCCAACCATTCCAACTGTACTGTATAATTTTATATTGCCATCAATTCTAGTTATTTTAATTTAGATATGTTTATTTCTTTTTAAATATAATATAGCTAAAAATGCATGTAGTGAATAAATGGAGCATCCTTGGCATCTACAAGTATCAAATTGGTTAATATGGATCTATTACCAAAGCTATTAGATATGCATTAGAAGTTGTATATTGGGAATAATAGGGGGGTTGGCATGAAAAGTTAAAACATCGTGGCCTTCTACTCAATTATAATTGCTTTATGTGTTAATGCCTTATAAACCACCTCCATCTAACAATTGTTATCTATGTACGATTATTCACAACACATACCTTAAATGGCATCAAGGGCGTGTCTGAGTACTTGGCACATCCTCTGACCTACTTGGTTAGATTGAGGTACATCCTAAACTTACTAGGGATGTTTGGGTGTACTCGACACCACTGATTTTTTTTTTTTGAAAATTTGCCTGAAGGAAAAGGAAAGGGTTATCTATCATTAATGACTTATTACATATTTTGATTTTCCATTTCATGCATTTTTATATTTTAGATATGACAATTATTTTCTATATATTGAAAATTCTACTTGTTTTTGCAATGTTCTTGTCCCTGCCCACAAAAAAATTGAAAGGCATTCCCCATGAGCACTGAGATCTTTCCCCTTGGTCTCCTCTCCTTGATGGAAAAACTTAGCAAGCAATTTGACTTGAGTCAACTTGGAAAAAATAATAAATGCATACAATATTCAATATTTAATTGATTCCTACTGAATACCTTATTTTATTTAGAAAAAGAAAAAGGATTTTATATTTATGGTTAACTAACTATCACTACACCATTCTTATAACCAATTTTATTATGCAGACTGAAGCCCAAGAAGCATTATTGACAAGACCTTGCATTACTAGCAAGTTCAGTAAGGAAAACCCATTTTAGATAGCATTTCAAGATGCCTACGAGAATTTGTGACAAATAAGACCCTCAAGATGACAGTTATAACAACACTCTAGTCCATACTTGAGTTGTGCGTCTTGTCAAGTTCTCAAATACCAAAACATGTTTGTTAGGTATTAAAAGACTATGTTTTCATTTTAATGTGGATATTTTTGACCAACGTTGTCTCAATGTGTGTGTCATCCCTGGGACATTGCATAAGGGAATGTGTTTACTTCACCATAATTTGTTGCACTATATGTAATTATTCCAACATGCTTGTATATACTATACATATATTTTAAGATCCCTTTGTTTATAGTTCATTATTTCTTGTGAAATATCGAAAGGGATATGCCATTTCGCTTGCCAACAAAGACCACAACACCCAATTTTTCCATTGAACCTGACAAACTCTAGCTCTCATAGAGGAGACACAAAAACATCATTTTTTGGCCTCTTACAGAGCAATATTAGACCTCCATGAGTTGTTCTGAAGAGCCCTATGGGAGTAGGACCTTCAGCAGCCAACATCCTTCAACTAGTTAAGGATTTTATAGCCACTGGGGATTGACATTCTCTTGTTCATCCAAGGTCATATGGAACCTCATTCTTTTCCTGCTTTCCAGTTATCCTATTGCTACAAGATTGTATAACAGTTTGATGTATATGAGGTTTGACTGTTATACAGTTTAATTTGTGGTTTCTATTCAAAACCGCCACACATCCAATGGTGCTTGTCCTTAAACATGAGGGACACTCTTCGACTTATATATTTTTCAGTCAAACCTCCCCCACATAGGATACTACTAGGATGATAACCTCCTTCCCATTGCATGCATATAGAGGCACCAAGGGACAGGTTGAGAGTATTTTCATATCAGCTTCCAAATGCACAAGATCACGGGGAGACCTTTGACCTATTCCTGTGAGACCCTTACAGTCGTGTTGTGTTTAGGCTTGAGATAATCTTCTGGTCACAACAGCCATTCCTCTTCCTCTAGATCTCAATAGAGGGTGGCGTCTTCTTGGCAACATGATGCACCGCAAACCTGTTCTTTTAGATCTTCCAGGTCTAGTTTGTTCGAATGATATTCTATGAATAACTTCTTTGTTTTGACCTCAGATGGCAGGAAAGGTCCACACACTGCAAGCATTGTCTCAAAGTTTAGCAATTTCTCTGTCCCATCAGTAGGTGGTGGCACAAGGAGACCTTGAACACTTTTAACAGCAATCTTTAGTGGCCTCTAGGCTTTTGAACTCTTGACAGGGATTATTTCTTCTTTGTGGTTCCCAGCTTTGTATCTCACTATTGGATGATAAGATTTTTATTGTAGGTCTTAGATCTCATATATTAGATCTTCTTTTTATAGGAGTTGCATTCACACTCCCACTTGTGTATTGATTTTGTGTACCTAGCAATCATTTTGACCTATTTATTGTCATGTGTTGGACATTAATAAAATTATCTTGTCTCCTCTTATCTGTGAGAGGTCAGATGGGTCTGATTTCACTACCAAACAATCTAGAAACAGAGTATTCTTTTAAATTTTAATCTTAATGTTGTTAATAAAAGTAGATATAACTAAAATATTAACTTTAAGTTTTAATGTTAAAAGTTTAGGGATTAACCAAGCCAGATTCAACTTTGAAGGTTGGTTGGGTCAAAACATCAATTTTGGATATATGTCATTGAGTGACCTATTTTGCTCGAGGGAATAGAGCTAATACTAGGCCGAACATTTACATTACTGTTGTTTGCCATGTAGGAAATCCTTCCATGGTTGCTAGTCAAATTGTTGATTGTATTTGGCAAGATCAACTTCATTAAAAGATTGAATTTCTCCTCTAAACTTTGCAGGTCCATAAAATTTTGTTGCAAGTACTGAATTCACCGTTTGAGGATTTTCTTCTTGGTGTCTCTTCTACATGATCATTCATATTTTTTAACTCAATACTTCCTTTTATTCTAACTTCTGCTACCAATAGGTAACTCTAGCTCCATAGACTATCTCTAGCTTAAGAATAATGGCTTCTCATCTAGACCATTACTTTGTTGTGCAGCTAATTGAAAATCTTAATTTCTGAATGTATTTTGACACAAAATTTAATCATGTTATCGAAAGACAAATCAAGTCCTAGTCTAGGATCGACTTACTTCAACCAAATAGAGTTCGATAGAGTTATCTACAGAAAGACAAAGTCCTTAAATGCATATTGCTACTATACGAAGTACAATTTACAAAATTGAATTCCCTTGGCCACAAATTTCAATTTTTTTAGAAAAACAATCTAATTTACAAGGAAGAAATTCAAACTCCAAATACTACCTTTCTGATTTTCCTATGTTCCTATATTTCTTCTACCTATCTTTGTTTCTAAACTGGAACGATCCCTTATTCAGAGCTCATTGATATATTTATACAACGTAATGGCCATCTGTCACAAGTAATTGTGTTTGGTGTGTGGGCCTCTCATTTCCTTCTATAGGCATCCTCCTTGGCTTCTCCTCCCATGGCCACGGCTCACTCAACCTCTTCTTCATCCTAGTGGACACCCTCACTTGTGTCCTCCACACCGCCATCTACAATTTCAACATTTTTTTCTAGCCCGCTTCTTCCTCACCCATCCACATTTCTCCTTGACTTCACTCCCTCCTGTTCCCGTCCCACCTTTCCCCTATGGCCCTTCCCTTCTCCTTTTGTCACCACCTTCATGTTCATTATATTGCCCTCACTCCCTTTACTCGGAGGATGCTCTACCCCACTCTCTCCTCAATGTGAAGGCTCAACACAAACCCAAACCACCTCTTCACTCCCACTCACTTACTATCCCTCTCTGTGGGTTCTCCAAGAGCACARCAACAACCCAAAAAACTATCAGTGGAGGAAAACAACGACATCAACAACATCTATATGCATATTGCATTAGATAGTCATCCGATAGAGTTATGGGAAGTTCAATTCAATGAATTGGTGCAGAGGATGGAGTAGGTTGAAGAGGCAAATCTTAAACTATAAGATGGGGTATGTACTCTCTCAAATGGGGTCTTGTAGCTGGAATTTGAGAATCTCATTCTTAATAAAATGATGGCTGAAAATAAACTGCAAGAAACCCTCCACCCACCAAGAGACTCATTACACGCATAAATTTTGGACCTTAAGAACAAGAAAGAGGAGGTTCATTCTCAACAGGTAATATTCAAACAAGAAACTGAGAATCATGTCAATTCTTGGGAACAGGTTGTTCAAGGGAGGAAAAGGGCCGCCACTCTCTTTGTAGTAGAGGAGGTCGTACAATCCAAGCTCATAAAGGAGTGCACTAGACATGCTCGTGAGATGAAATTGAAGGTGAGGGGACTCCCATCACTCCTAACTTCCTTGGACACCATGCAAACAAAGGCCTCTTCTCTTTGGGACACGTTAAACCTTCTAGATATTGGGCTAGAGAAGGCCTAGTTTGGATCATACTTGTTGAATTTAGTGTAGCTGCAAGAGCCATTCTCCTGGAGGATGGCATAAGACCCTAGCTGTGGACTAGGGCCCCCAACACACTCCTGATGTTTCTTGGTATGAGACCAAGCAGTGAGAGCCATGGAAAAAGACCCTTGTGAGGGCCCCCAATAGATGACTGGGGTTCTTGGTCTAAGACCAAGCAGTAAGACCCTAGATGTGTTCTAGGGCTCTTGGATGTGTTCTAGGGAATCCTTTCCCAATGCTTGGATTGATCCTTGGATGTATTCCTTGGTGGTTGATATAAGTCCCTAGATGTGTCTAGGGCCCTTGGATGTGTTCCAGGGAACCCTTGCTTAATGCATGGGTTGATCCTCGGTCTTGTACCTTGGTGGATAAGACCCTAGATGTGTTCTAGGGCCCCCAGATGTGCTCTGGGGAAACTTGGTCTTTGACTAGGTAGATCTTGGTGTAATACCAAGATGTGTTGATGTGTGATCCTCTTCCTCTCTCTTGGGATGGTCCATGAGACCTAGGAGTGCCTATGAAGATGGACATTGTTGATGTACCTCCTTATCCAGTGATGATAAATTTTATAGGTCACTATGAGACTCATGTACACATGTTTTTCCACTATGGAACCCCCCCTTTGACTTTATCTTAACAGGTACCCCCTTGTTGTTTTGCTTTCCCTCTTGGTTTATGTAATTGGGTTTTATTTTTTGTTATTGGAGTTTTATATGTAATTAGTATTTTAATTAATATTTATATTAATTAAATGTCAATATTTAATTATAATCCTAATTACCCTAACCCCTCTCCCTAACTAGAAATTAGACCCTACCCTATTGCATTTTACACACACTCACTCTCTCCTCTCTCTCCTTGCTGCGACTACCTCAATAACTACTCCCCTTTGATCGGTGCAACCTCTCCTTTGTTTATCAGTTTCATTTCTGAGTTTTCTGTGGTGGTTGGAAGCTTCTCCTTTAAGGGTTTGTTGATGGTTGATGGTTGGATATGCCACTTATGAATTGTGAGTTTCCTCTCAAAAGATGTCAGACTTGTCCTCTTGCAACCAGGTATGTTCTAGTGGATGCTAGATCTTCCTTTAAGGCCACAGATATATGTATAGGTGTCACGGGCTACTTCTGGACTCTCTTCTTTGTTGTGTGAGGTCTGCAGATCCCTCTTCTGGCTGATGCATGGTGTGCTGAGATCACTATGTGGGGTTTTTCATCTTGTTGTCCAGTTTTCTGAGTTAAAGGTTTTTGCTTACCTGTCCAGTTCTCATTCCTGTGCTATATCATTGTCTAGTGAAGGGTTTTTTCTGCTGGGGGTATTGTTGTTAAGTCTGTGGTTTTATTGTTGTTTTCTTTGGGGGTTTCTATCTATGGAAAAACTGTCCCACAATCCTCTTTGACAGAGATCAAACCCTAGAGGTTTGATCCATGAAACTAAACTAAAGTCTGAGAATATTTAAAGAGGCATACATCCACACATGTGACAAGTAAATCTCTCATTGAATCTAGAGGTAAGCTAAAATTTTATTTTTATACTCAGAAATATTGTTTGGTTCCAGATCTGTTTACATCTCTTCTTTTGTATGCTGATCTAGTGAACATAAAAAATTTTAAAGCATTTTTGTTTTGATTTTTCCCTATTTCTAACAATACTCCGCTCTATTTCTTTGTTTCAAGTGTTCGGGAGATCGATTGCAATCCCTTTGAGCTAAGCAAAGGATCTTCTCCCTTCCCCACAAGATTTACTTGGACAAGGATCTCACAACATCCCAAGCTGTGGATCTCAAGCACTCTAGGGAACAACTTGCAACAATGCGATAAGTCAACTTGTGAATTCTTGTGCATAGGTTGTTTAGGGGAGGGAAAATTCCCCCACTCACTATGGTAGAGGAGGTCAATGCAATCCAAGCTCGCAGAGGAGCTCACTAAGTGTGCTCATGAGATGAACTTGAAGGTGAGGGCTCTCTCATCACCTTTGATTTTCTTAGATCCCATGCAAGTAGGGGCTTCGTTTCTTCTAGACACTTTGGACCTTCTAGATATTGGGCTAGAGTGGGTTGGGTTTGGATCAAATTCCACTCTATTTTTTCATTTTAGGTCTTCTAAAGATCAATTGTGAGCCCATCGAGCTAAGTGGAGGCTCTTCTCCCTTTCCCATAGGATTTACTTGGATAAGGATCTCACAAGATGCAAGGTCATCGAGCTTAAGTGCTCTAGGGAATAAGTTGCAGTAGCTTGATAGGTCGACAAATGGGCCATCATCAGGGACTATAGAGTGGTTATTCGGGATATTGATCCCTGTGTGGGTCCATATTGGACTTCCCAATTGATGGCCTTGTAGGAGTGGGAATGTTGTCTAGGGAATTTTAGTTGGGTTTTGGAGTTGTAATAAAGCTTTTTGATCATCTTTGGGATCACTATATGGTGCACTCAAACCATCAAATATTCTCTTTTTGACTGAGACCCATGTGACTCTCGTTAGGATGTTACCACACTATCGAGGTTAACATTGTTTATCAGTTTGTAGATAGGGGACACAAAAATTGGGCAATGTTTGAGGATCAAGAGGTGTTGCTTATTTTTCTTGGGACTCTCTCCAGTCCAGAGTGTCCATGGTTGTCTTGAATGATTTTTCTAGATTCATGTGGGTTCGTGTTAATGGCTTGTCCCCTCATCACCATGACATTTTCATTGGAGTTTGCTACTTCCCCCCTATTTCCTTAGACTTTGCAATCCTCAATGGTTTAGACAAGGACCCTTCCTAGCACTTGTATGTCAATATTGTTCAGTGTTTGGATTTGGGGGATGTCATTGCCCGAATGGACTTAAATGCATGTACCAGACCCTGATAGATTCCACTTCGTGACAAGGGTGAGGTTCCTCTTTATATCTACGAGGTAGATCCAACCTTAGTGGGTCTTCACAAGATATTTGATGATGCCATGGCACTGCATATGACAACACCTTATCTATCTTAGTGAATCCAATGAGTTACTACTCCTGAATAACCTTCCTTGCTTTCTATAAATTACAGCAGCTTCACATGTTTTCCTCAAAGTGGGGGTGCTAGTGTAGTGGTTTATGTTCTGGCCAACAAATTTTTTCTCCCTCATATTTGTCAGTTTTCAATTATCCCAATCCTTCTAATGGTTTGTTCTCTCCTCTCCTTTTCCCTTCGAACTAATCCTACTACCCTCCCTTCCCCACCACCATGGCCCTCCCTTCCACCACTATTCTTTTCAGGGATGGGACCCAGAGGCTTGCTCATATTGCCTTTTCTAGTTTCTCCCTCCTCCTTCTCACTTCTTTCCTCTCAAGTCAACCTATTCCAAATACAATCATCTCCCTTCAATTATATGGGAGGTGGCCCTTATCTCCTAACCCCATATCACTTGGTTTGCTTCCCACTACCCAATGTTCAGATCCTATGCTATGAAGCGATGGTGATGAACATTGCAAAGCCCACCATAGAGAGCTCTGCCATGCCTTTTTCCACAATCATGTCTCCTACACACATATTAAGAAATCCTACAATTAACTCCTTCATGGAAAGAGATTCCTCATCATCTCATAAAGTAGACATGAGTTGCGTGCATCCCTTAGCCATTTTACCAAATCCTATTGGTGCAAACACCATCTTTCCCTACCATTCTAGTCTCCCTATTGACCTTGATCCCAAATCCATGATCACCCATACTACTACCCTTTATGATGTACCTAGGAAACCTCCTCCTTTAGTCACATCGCCCCCCCATCTTCATGCCATGTTCTTTTTACACCGATATCTGATGGGCAATTTGGGAGATGAATACCAATAGAGTTGCATATGAGGATAACTTCTAAGATGAGTTTTTTAAACCTAGTATACATATACTTGTTGATTACATCACTAATTTATTTAACCATGTGTATGCTTAGGGTTCTCGTAGGCATGGTCTGGCCACACTATCCACCCTATCCACAAATCGGTTCCATGGTTGATTCAAACAACTACTAGACTATCATTGTAGGTCACTCTTTCTCAAAGATATATGTTATTTCCCTTCATGTGCTTTTATCTAAGGAGCTTAGGAGGAGGAACCTTTGGGCCAAGGTATAGGTAGGTTTTTTACCAGAGCACCTATATGACTTACTCCTCCTTTGGGCTTGGAATGACTATTAGGTCTTGATATTGATATTGTATTTTTTTTTAAACACCTACACAACCCTCCCAATTGCAACGTCTTTCACTCTCTTCCCATCGCTATTGCCACATCCAAGATGTCTCTCTTTCCACCTCCAAGATTTTCGCTCCCATAGCAACCATGTTGAAGCTAGTAACTCCAGGCCGTCGCTCTTGCCACCTGCTGGACGTCGCTATTGCCACATCCAAGAGTGTCGCTCCCATAGCAACCTCGTCAGAGCTAATACCTCATCCTGTCGGTCTTGCCACCTTCAGAACGTCTCTCTTGCCACCTCTGAAATGTCTCTCTTTCCGCCTCTGAAACGTCTCTCTTGCCACCTTAAGAACGTCACTTTTTCCACCTCTGGAATGTCTCTCTTTCCACCTTTAGAATGTCTCTCTTGCCACCTTCAGGATGTCTCTCTTGCCACCTTTGAAACGTCGCTCTTTCCACCTCTAAAACATCCCTCTTGCCACGTATTCTACGTCAGTATTGCCACGACCTAGACGTCGATCTTACGATGTCAATATGGGGTTGGACAACCCAATTTATGATGACACGTGGCATCATATAATGTCGCAATATAGACGAAAACTATGTCATCGGAAAAACGATGTCCTGTGAAATGACGTTTGAGGGGGTCTGATGTTTGTCGTTCTTCCGATAATAGAAAGTGGCAATTACGTCGAATGCGCCATCGAAATTTTACCCAAATGCACTAGTGAGGAGAAGTGTCAAAACTCCTGAAACACGAACTTCGAAGTAAATCATGCCCATCTGCTGGAGAAGGACATGCGATGCTTTATTTTTAATTTCAGGGATTTTGGCTGGCACTAAACCTCGCTCAAATTTATAATTATGAATGCTTGAGGGTTGTTGATCTGAACTGCTCCTCGGATCTCCATCGTTGAAAAATGAACCTGATCGCTGCTTGTATTTCAACCCAAAACAAACGACTCTAAATGTTGCGTTTGGATGCTTCCTCTGCAAACCATAGAATTGGACAACCTATTTCCCTTGAAAACTATATGTGATAACATTTTGGCTCCATAGGGGATGGAATGCTCCCTGTGAGATGCCAAGAACAAGCAGTTCTAGTGCCTTAGTTGTTGGGCTGTGGAGTCGAGCTCAAATATATTTCATTGAATACAACAGGCTAACATGTACACTACTCAAATTAAAAATAAAATAAACACACATGCTCCAGAAGGAGCTTATTTATGTACAATCCTAAACTAATCGATTTTTACAATGCGCTAGGTAAAAAAAAACTTCCACCAGAGCCATTCAAGTAACTTCCTATCTAAAAACTTATTTACTATGTCATTGATCAGCAAGGGACAATAAAACTGTGACATCAAATTAATTACATTCTTTAGATTACCTCCCGATGATGAAGGTAAGATAAATATTGAAGGCTTCAATACATGGAGGAAATGAAATTCCATGCACTCCCCTACAGGGTCATAAAATAGGTGATAAAACCTACTAGGTCGATAAAAGAAAACCTGCTCTGCTTCGCAATTGTTCACATATAGTTGAATGTTTGTTGCAAGTATAGGTGATTGAATGGTTGATGCAGGTTGTCAATCCACTGCTCTTTTTCCCTCTCTCATAAAATCTGCTAGTTGATGGCAAGAAATATCCTCCTATATATAAATGGATGGTTGTTTCTCCTTAACATGTTGCTCTTGGCAGAAGATTTCGTTTTCATTAGAAGGTCGACCACTAATGTTTTTTTCTTCTAATACAAAAAACACCTCAGCATCTTCATCACTATCTCCATAATGATCAAATAAAGGAGGTGTCTTGAATGCCATACCAAGAGGTATCTTCTGCCCAACATGAGAAAACTGCTCTTCATTATTAAACACAAGTTGCCTTTCAAGGTTCAATCCAGGAAGCAATATCTTATCATCATCATATGAGACAAAAATAGGTTGCTCATATCTAGGTCTTTTAGAGACAGGGTTACAAAGAATATCAATTTCCAGAACAGACTCAATTTATGCTCCTTCCTTACTGAGACAACAAACACATCTTTCATCTGATGCAGATGAACAAGGAAGAGAAAGAGTTGATTCCTCATCCAAGGCATCTTCTTCATTATCACAACCTTCATAAGAATCAATTATATCCTAAACAAATTCTTTATACTCGTCACAACAGCTATGACAAATTAACTCAGAGGAATAAAACTTTTGACAATGAATATTGAAAACTACATGAAACTCTTCAAGTGAAGAAATGCTAGAAATCTCAAGAGAGTGAAACCAAATATGAGCATCTCCTTGAAGAGAGTAAAAACAAAACTCCATACGTATGTCTTCATGTTGGATTTCAAGTTGTTGCATCAAAGCATGAAATCCTAGAACATGATCAAGAGGGTCCTCATTCTCACCTTCACAAAATCTTGGCAGCAAATCTTGCCATTCATCAATTTAAGGCACATGATGTGGATAACCAGCTATGACTAAGAAATTTAGTGGGGAAAACCTCCTGGATAGGATATCCTCCATAGACATTTGATTCATCTTCTTCCAGTGGATTCACCAACAGATTCTGAATAATGGAGTCACCATGGTGAAAGATAAGAAGTCAGAATAATGTGTCCAGCTTGAGTTCGCCATCTAAAAATGGATCTTTTCATTGTCATTCTCCCAGGGAAGATATATTCACTTCTTCCCCCAACAATGATGCCATTAATGTTATCACTGAGAATCACCCTCCGACTGCAAGAGGATAAGACTAGTACCCATCAAAAAAAGTAAAATGTATTAAATGGTTTGAGTAGGTGGATCAAGACAAGACTGCAAGGAAAAGAAAAGATAACAGAGGTCGTTGTAGATCAGTTGGGACTGTTGGGATATGGATTCATAAGTATCGTGAATAATGAAGGAATTAAACTACCTATCAGACAAAGTATTTGGTGTTGATGAGGAGAAGGAAGACAAAATATCTTTGAATGATAAACCATGAAAGATGCGAAATATGACAACAGATCATCCATCACCTTAAGAATCCATAAATGAGAGAGATTACATCCATACAAGAAGAAAAAAAGAAAATTTTTGAGTGATGAACCATGAAAGATGTAAAAGATGACAGCAGATCCTCCACTGCCTCAGGATTCCATAAATCAGAGAGATTACATCCAGACAAGAAGAAAAACAGAAAATTTTTGAGCGATGAACCATGAAAGATGTGAAAGATGACAGCAGATCCTCCACTGCCTCGGGAATCCATAAATCAGAGAGATTACATCCAGACAAGAAGAAAAACAGAAAATGTCTTAGTGATGAACCATGAAAGATGAGCAAGATGACAAAAGATCCTCCACTGCCTCAAGAATCCATAAATTAGAGAGATTACATCCAAATAAGAAGAAAAAATAGAAAATGTATGACTGATGAACCATGAAATATGGGAAAGATGACAGCAGATGCTCCACCACCTTAGGAATCAATAAATCTGAGAAATTACATCCAAACAAGAAGAAAAATAGAAATTGTTTGAGCGATGAACCACGAAAGATGGGAAATATTACAACAAATCCTCCACCACCTCAGGAATCCATAAATCAGAGAGATTACACACAGACAAGAAAAATAAAATAGTATGTAAACTAAGAAGACAGTCTGATAAAAAAAACTCAAAGGAATCTTTAATAAAATGATATTTACAATCCAAGCCCTCAGGCTTACAAACTGAAAAATACAAAGCCCTGCTCCTAAAACTCTCTCGGATCTCCAGCCTCTGAACCACCCTCTCTCTTTCATCTAATGCATTTTATAATCAAAACAATAGTCAACAACTTAGGAGTGTGATATGGCGCTCCTATCCTAGGGTTTGTCACCTGTGTCTTTCTTATATCAGAAGGAAACTCAGGTCAACATGGGTCTACAGGAGCAACTTCCTTCTGTGGTACCTTGGGCTAACATATTTCTATCTCTACGGACAAACCCTCCATGCTTTTATTTATAGATGCAGTTGATGTTTCAACCACCAATCCATGTGTCCATTAACTGATATCTCCTCGAGATGGAGACAAGGCCCGATAACTAGGGGGTGACCACTTGTTGCTATTGGGTATAACACTCAATGAGCACACGAATTTGAAGTTGTCGAAAGAAGTTTGGAACCATATTGCTTTTGAGCCTGAAATGCACCACATTCTGCCACGTCGCTCTCCCCAAAAAATGCGGTTTAGATTTTGGCCCGCTCAAATATTTTAATGTCTGAGCACATTGCAGCCCCGAAATGGAGTGTGACCATTGGTCTGGTCGCAATCTGAGATCTAGGTAGTCCCTCTATTTTAGAACCACCGCTAAATCTTTACCTACCCACCAACTTTAGAAACTCTTTTATTATGCTTGGAGAAGGCACCAATTTTGATGCTAGGGAGTTTTGATGTTGAACAAGAATATTTCTTAGAGAACGACTTCACGAAGCTGACATGGTGAAATTACGTCACTGTGTTGATGTGTCATGGAAAGGAGGGTGACATGTGTCACTTGGAAACAAGAAGATGATATGCCCAAAGGTTCTTGGACTGAGTGCCACGTGTAAGCACCAGATGGATAGGTGGTGAAAGAACTCAAACTCCATAGCATAAACACTTCGGGAATTTGAAAACAAGGAGGGAGAAAAAACACCAAAGCTCTGGAGTCCAGAGCATATCTGAGCCACTATATCTGGGAGGAAACGTGACAGAGATCCATGTACTCCACAAGAATGTGTTCTGGAGGAAACCAAAAAGAGAGGAGCCAAAACTCCCAAAACCTGAAATGGCGAAGAAAATCATGACCATCCATTGGAGACGAACACGCGGCAGAGATCCGCATACTCAGTAGTGAGGGGATGGAGGATCCATTGACCAAGAGTTGTCTGGAGTGCCAAATAGATACGAAGATGAAAATCTGGTCGTTGATGGCATAGACATGCGGAAAATATCTGTGCACTCCGGGAAAAGCACTTTGGAGAAAATTGAGAGGAGAAGTGCCAAAACTCCCAAAACATGAACTCTGAAGTAAATCATGTTCGTCCGTTGGAGAAGGACACGTGGCACTTGATTTTTAATTTTGGGGATTTTTTCTGGCACTAAACCTTGTGAAAATTATAATTCTGAATGTCTGAGGGCCTCTAATATGAATTGCTCCTGAGATCTCCACCGTTGAAAAATGAACCTGGCCGCTGCTTGTATTTCAGCCCAAAATAGATTGCACTGAATGTTCAAGAAATATATTCACACATTGGAATTCATGCAGTGTCTTGGATTCCATTAGCCTTATTAGTGGTTTCCTCACCTTTGTCGATAGTTTTCATCATTGGTTGTTATTCAGAGGGTCTTGTTTGTGCACTTCTTGCATCTGGTGCATGAAAAAGACTTGTAGGGGCATTGGTTCGTGAACATCCTCTATGTCCAAGTTCTTCCAAATCATCAAGCTATTTCTTTGTACCTCATGATGACTAATGAGATATGCCTTAATTCTCTCCTTTCAGTGTCTCTCCTTCCATTGAATTCAACTCATATATTCTAGAAACAAGGCCCAGAGTCTTATGAGTACCTAGAGGCTTGTAGTCATCAGTGGCAGGTTATCCTTCCATCAACAGTTGGGAATACATCAATGTCTCCTGATCGATGGATTATTCAAGTGTTTGACCTCAACACCTTTATTCACACTTGTAAGAATGTACTCGGTGCCTTGATACCTACTTTCATTATCAGTAGGTTATCTCACATTTGTTAACAATATATCTTAATGATCGATAATCAAAAAAAGTCTCATTGTGTTCGACCTCAAATCCTATATTCATGTGATGTAGACTTGCACCTTTGGCGAATCATGTAGAAAACTTGAATAAATCAGTTTATAGTCGCATCTTTCCTGAGCTATTGCTATCATTCATTGAACCAGTACCTATATGACTTCAGTGATCATGGGAGATCATATTGTACTCCATTGTATACAAATATCTTCAGATTGATTTTGAGATTGTTTTTCATTGGTTCTTGTTCGTGACTATGAAAACCTATGGAATGTATCTACTTTGTATTTCCTATTCATGGCCATGAACAATTGTTTGGTATATTTACACATGGATTTGCAGTGTAATTCAAATTGGAATCCATGTGTACAAATTCATTATGGATTGTAATATTCTTATGAGCAACTAGTTCATCTAACTGGGTCTCCATTAATCCACTTCTAGGAATGATAATGTATTTCGGCCATCGCAGATACTCCTCTGACCTCACACATTATAGGGCATCTTTTATAGAAAGTTTTTCCTCACCCCATGCAACTTCCTCATAAGGCATTTCCATTTCCCTATGCATACTTGAAGTCCCCTTTGGCACTTCCCAGAGCCAAAAAATCATTTTTTTCCACATGTGCCCTACAAGTTAGAAAACATTTGTATATGCAGGTTGCACCAATACAACCCATGTACATCGAGTTTGGTGCTCAAAATTAAAAATCGTGTCGGGTTTCAACTTTCCATGTCACGTCATGAGATCCATGATCCTTGACCTTCCATATACTGGAAACATTCTGACTCGGCCCTTCAGTTCCATTTGAAGGCTATAAATTTTCCATATCCAAACTGTGGAAGAGGAGAGAATTCACCTTTTGAGAGCAAAGATACTCTAGAGAAATTTTCACTTCACATTGAGTCTACATCCCTTTGTCCTTTAAAGCTTGAACACATTGTTCATCCCCCAAGCTCTTCCCTCTTTGATGGAGAACCTCATTATCTCTCTTATATGAGCTTGCCTTTGGTGGAGGATTGAAGTGGTGGAGGCCCAGCTAGAAGGGACTTAGTTTCTTGGTTACGAGACATGCCGACATGAAAGTTTGTCACTTGTATACTTTTGTTTATCATATTTTAATAGAAATACTCTTTTCTCATCCAATTGATTTCTTGCAAATATTTTAATTATTATTCCATGGGCGTATTTTTTATGAATTTTAATGGATTATGCTATTGTATGTGCTAACTTTATATATTATCACCATATGCTTGTGTATCTTGGATGTTGAGGACAACTTGCAGGTATAAAGCTTTGAGTTGTGTGCTCAGCGATGTTATTCATTGAACATCTGGATGAGGTAGGATATTTATCTTGTCTTTTTATCATTTACATTTATATAGAATACTTGGGATTAGAGTTGATTTTTGCAGTCATTTTGTCTGTTGTGGTTTACCCCATGCCATAGAGTGATTTTCCTCGTAACACCAAACCTCTTCAGGATTTCCTTTGCATAATTCCCTTGATTCAAAAATATAGCATCCTGTCTTTGCCATACCTCAAGACCCAAAATGTAATGCATCATCTCGAGATCTTTCATCACAAACCTAGTAGCCAGTTTTCTCTTACACTATAAGATGATATTTTCCACAACTGTTAGAAACAGGTCATCCACATACAGAAGTAGTATTACCAGACCATGATCCACAACCTTAAATTAAAGGTTAGGATATGAACTGCTCTTTATATATACTAAGCTCATAAGAAAAATTTCAATCATTCCATACCATGCTCTAGGTGCCTGCTTTAGTCCATATAAATCCTTCTTCAATATGCACACATGTGTCTCCCTATCCTGTACCTCGAACCCTTATGGTTTCTCCACATATACTTCCTCTTTATTTCACCATTCAATAAGGTTTTCTTCACATCCATATGATGCACCTTCCATTTCATTACTGTGGCCAATGAAAGTATAGTCATGATCTAGATATATCTCACCATGGTAGAAAATGTCTCCTCATAGTCAATTCCCTCATTCTAAGAGAATCCTCGAGCCACAAATATATCCTTATAATTTTCAATACTGCCATCAGCTACATGTTTCGTCTTGTAGATCCATTTTGAAATTATTATTGATTTCTCCTTTGTTCTGGGGACCACATCCAAGACATCATTCTTTACTATGGATTGATATTCCTCCCCCATGGAATCCTTCCATAACCTATTTTATGTAGCATCTTCATAATTGGATGGTTTGCACCCATGATATCACACAAGCATGCCACATAGCTAGAATACGGTTTCGGCTTCTTCCTTTCCTTGAGATATTTTTCTAGGGCACCATATCTTTCTGCATATTTGATGAGCTCATGTGCCCAAGCTAGTCTTCTCTTGCGAGAAGGCATATTTTTTGGCCTTTGAGGTTCTTCCATGTCATTATCCTCATGAATGGCTTCCTCTAGTTAAACTGCTTCTTCCTATGGAACTCTAGTAACTTCATTCTCCTCCTCATGAACCTCTTTTGCATAGTCCAGTTTTGATTTGTTGAAAGATGCACTCTCATTTAAGGTGATATCTCGTCTAATATAAAAAAATTGGCGACAAGGATTATATATCATGTATTCCTTCTATGTGTCACTAGAACCAAAAAGTATTCCATTCTTTCTGGATGGATCCAATTTTGTCCTCTTTTCCTTGGGAACATGCACAAATACGGGGCAACCAAATATCCTTAGATGCTTGACTTTCGACTTCTCCCTTGAAACAATCTCCTCTAGTGTCTTATTTTCAATTAATTTATGGGGAATTATGGTATGCATGTACACTACAGTATTTGTTGTGTCTTCCCATAGATGCATAGGTATATCTTGATCATGAATCATAGCCTTCACTGCTTCCATGATCCTGTTGAGCACTCAACGCACCCTAAACGATTTTATGAAATTCTGTCACTTTTGGGTACCACTTGTTTTCTTTTGTTTATTGTCTAAATTGAGTTCAATATGGAGGGATGGTTTATTTTGTTTTCATGACTCTTATCGATCAAATCGGATTTGTTTGAACTTATTAAATGAAACCTTGTTTCTAAAAGAATTGGGAATTTTAACTAAGAATCTACAACTAACATTGTGACAAGTGCACTTATGTTCGGTGTCAGAAAAATCCAAGAAGATAAATGGCCACACAGTAATAATAATTGTCGATCGACGATGCAACATCGGCATCAGTAAAATGCGAAGTAATTTTGCGTTACTAATTCTACCCGCAGATTCAGGAGATAGTCGATCCTCATCGGCGTCTGTGGAATATGAGAGTATTAAATGTTGACATGAGCCATGATAAACCCCCGAAAGATGATGATGGATCCATTGGTTCAAGTTCGACAAAATCTCAAATAGTTAAATCACTGAAAATTTCCGCATTGACACATATTTGATCAACAATCCCCGATGTACTTTCAGGATTAGAAAATTTTCGAGAGAGTTAATCATGGAGCACCTAGGTAAGCTTATCATCGATCATTGATTATTGATACTTTTTGGCGTCGGTAGGGTAGAATTTGTTGTTAGAAAGATTAGCTAAGGAAAATTCCTTGATTATGAATAACACGATTAAATGAAGACGTCGGTCTCAAGTGCTACATGTCTTTGTCGCATAGGGGTTTTGTATGGTATAGTTTCATCCTGAGTCATATTAAGGTTCTCTGTGTCCTAGTCACACATATGAGTCAAATTTTCCATGTCATGTATGTATGGAAAGATGGATTGGAGTCAGATCTCTTGCTAGAAGATATCAATGAACGATGTTTAAAGAGAATCCCCAACTCCCGATCCACCAGTTAGATTAGCGAAATGATGGGATGTTTTCATCACGAGATATGATCAGATTCTGTCATTTAATAGGCCATTTAATGTTCCACCCCACATACATTGTTACCCCATGTGCCGATTGAACAACATGAATTTTAAATCTCCAATAGACCACGTTATAGCCCGTGCTCGTGCCACTGACCTACGATCAAATTTAATTTAAAACGTAATGAATATCTAGTTGCATATTTTGTATAATTGCACTCATATCCTGAATTGAATAGTTGATGCAACAAGGTAAGTTCATATTTGTTTAAATCACGAAAACAACTTCGAACACTTCTATTATGTGCATAAGTTTCCATTTCCAGAGAATCCAAAGAAGCAAATCGACTGGTCTGAGAAATTAAATGGATACTTTAGCATGGACTGGGCTCACCTCTGATTTCCATTTAAGGGGAATTCCAACATGATTAGAATCGATAGGGAGAGGTATCTTAAACATACTGTCATTGATTTAGAAGCCTTCAACGAGCCCTCGTCGGCATATTTCCCCGTGCTAGGAAACTGCTCATGCGATTCTGATTTTGGCAATTTCTCCCCTCTCTCATATGATGTACCTCTCACTCAAAAATCCGAAGTGGATTTTCAAGTGAATCTACTAATAACGGTAGAATAAATCCTCTTCTTTCAATAACCTCTGTTGGAAACCACAAACAAGGTAGGTGGAGAGGAGGAAGTAACTAGGCATGAAGAAGATGATAAATTCCACTCACAATTTTGGACCATGTACTTTGATGGGTTTAAATCACAAGAAGGGTCAGGATTAGGATGTATCCTCATTGACCCAAAGGGGAAGCATAATTTCCTGTCTTGCAAACTAGAATTTGAATGTACTAATAATACTGTTGATTATGAAGCTTTGGTGCAAGGACTAAAGAAAGACTTAGACTTAAATGTTAAAGAACTAAAAGTTTTTGGGGACTCTGAAATTATCATCAGGCAAGTAAAGAATACTCTACATTGCAACTCACCCCACCTGAGGAATTATCAACAGGAAGTAACATTTTAAGGCCGTTAATATTACAACGGTTCCCATGACAAAGAATACTCTTATTGATTCCCTAGACACTGCAACCTCGAGGTTATTCCCTTTAGAAGACTACGAATCCTCCAGGTTCACTATGGAATTACGCTACAAACCATCAGTACCCAACAATATTTCTAATTGTAAGGTCTTTGAAGGAAATGAACAGATTATAGACTTTCTAAGCAATAAGGAAAATTTTAAAGACATGGCTATTGACGATAAAGTATTCCAAGAGAAACTAGATGAAATCGATTTCCACGAACAAAGAGGAGAAATAGGTCACTCTAGTAACAAACCAAGGTTTCACATGATACCAAAAGGGGTAGCCAATTTGGAGAACCTTTTCGACCTAAGGGAAAGATTTAAAGGGTCAAAAAACACAAAGATAGGGATTTTGTGTCCCATATACGAGACTATAAATCTAGGAACCCTGGAGAACCCTAAGAATATAAATCTAGGCAAAATAGTGTTCAGAGAAGAAAAGAAAGCCTATCTTAAACTTTTTAGAGAATATCAAGATTTTATTGCATGGTCCTACCGAGAATTGAAAACTTATTACACTCACATTATTCAAAACACAATCCCGTTGAAATCTAGATTAAACCCTTTCAAAAAAATCTCAGGAAGTACCATCCATCTTTGGAATGCCTCATGTATCAAGAGATAAAGAAATTATTAGATGCTAAGATTATCTTTCAGGTTAGGCACTCTGCCTGGGTAGCAAATTTGGTTCTTGTCAGGAAAAAGTCTCGGGAAATTCGCTTGTGTGTAGATTTTAGAAATCTTAACAAATCATAACAAAAGGATAACTACCTAGTCCCACCAATGGAACAGCTCTTGTAGACTATGTCTGGTTCTGATATTTTCTCCCTTCTATATGGTTTCTCAGGTTACAACTAGGTTCTAGTTTCAGAAGAAGAACGATTGAAAACTAACTTCTGAACCAAGTGGGGAAATTTTGTTTATAAACACATGTCCTTTGGGTTGATTAATGCAGGAGAAACCTTCCAGAGGGCCATGGACGTAGCTTTTGGAGATTGATTCATAGTTGTGTAGTAGTATACCTGGATGATGTGACTATGTATTCAAATAAAATAAAAGACCACATCCAACATCTAACCGATATTTTCGAAAGGTGTACGAAATATGGAATATCTTTAAACCCTAAGAAAATTATCTTTGGTGTCGAGGAAGGGAAATTACTAGGTCATATTATATCTCGAGCAGGAATTCACATGATCCAGAATGAATAAAGGAAATAGCTCAACTTCCCTTACCCCACAACAAAAAGGTGATGCAATCCTTCTTTGGGAAAATTAATTTTGTGAGGAATTCCACACCCGATTTCACTGAAACTACTAAACCCTTAAAAACATGATTCACAAGGATGATTATTTCAAGTGGGATGATGAGCGAAAAGTTTCTTTCAACAATATTAAGAATTCCATATATCAAGCTCCGGTGTTGCGAATTCCCAACTTTAATAAAGAGTTTATTCTCTATACTTTCACCTCCAACCAATCCTTAGCTGTAGTTTTAACCTAGAAGGATGATGATAACAATGAGGCACGATATTGTTCATGAGCACTAATCTCCAAGGGGCTGAATTGAATTACCCTGCTATAGACAAACATGTTATCAAGTGTACAAAGCAGTAAAACATTTTAGATCTTACATCCTAAAAAATCACACCAAATTCATTGTGCCTCACCCCACATTCTGATCCATATTCACTCAGCGGGATATGGGGGAGAGAAGAGTAAATTGTATGGCAGTTTTCCAAGAATTTGATCTACATATAAAACCTTCCAAACTGGTTAAGGGACAAAGATTGTGTAAACTGGCTGCAAAAGCTCAATACCAAATAAATGAATACTTTGGGTGTGAGAATGAACTAGTGTTATGGTGTAGTGAAGATTTATACGTTCCCCCAGGGCAAGAGTCTTGCTATGGAAAACTAATGCACCTACTAAATAATGGGACTTTCCCTGAAAACCTAAACCCTAAGGAAAGGAGAGCTCTCATAATGAAATCGGCACAATATCGCCTCATAAATTCAGTACTTTTCTGCATAAATTATGATGGGGTACTCTTGAGATGTCTTGAATGTGAAGATGAAAATAAGGCTCTGAGGGAGATCCATGATGGTCCTATAGGTGGACACTTTTCAGGGAATACCACTGCTCACAAAATACTGAGAGCCAGATATTACTGGCCTACTTTGTTTAGAGATTCTCATACATACGCTAGAAACTATAAAACTTGTCAAATAAGCACGGGGAGGTAACAGAGAGAAATTGTCCCACTCCAAACAGTGATAATATACAGACCATTTGAGCAATGGGGATTAGATGTCATAGAGGATATTACCATGAGTTCTTCAAAACAACATAGATACATACTAACTTCTACGGACTACTTTACAAAATGGGCAGAGGTCATCCCTCTAACTCATGTGAATGAAAAGGTGGTAATCCTATTCATAGAACAACAACTGATCACAAGATTTGGTATTCCTTCCGTTCTTGTTTCTTACAATGTCACTTACATTTCTTCCACTCTATTAATGGAGTTTTATATAGACAAAGGAATCATAATCAGATACTCTGCAAACTACTATCGACAAGGGAATGGACTTGAAAAATCAACCAATAAGAACGTAGTGAGGATGTTGAAGAAAACAGTTGTCGAAAATCAAAGGAATCAGCATATCTCACTTCATAATGCCTTATGGGCCGACAGAGTAACACCCAAGGAAGATATAGTGAACTCCCCATACTTTTTGTTATACATACAAGAAGCCATTCTCCCAAATGGGCTATATATTCCATCTCTTCATCTTGCTCAGAGATCTAGAGGACAAACCTCATTGGTTATTCAACAGAGAATTGATACCCTCCTCATGTTGGAAGAAGAAAGGGTGAAAGAAAAATCAAAGTTCGTTTCTCATCAGCAGATAGTTAAAATATGGTTTTACAAGCATAATGCCAAAGAAAAGAATTTTGAGGTAGGTGACTTAGTCTTGAAATGGGATAGAGAAAATGAACCTAAGGGAAAACATTTGAAGTTTTAGAATCTAGGGCTCAGACCTTTCCAGGTTTCCAAGAAACTTGGGGTGGGAATGTATCGGTTGCAAAATCTGAGGGGGGAACCCAACGCCCTCCCGGTGAATGGCCAAGCCCTAAAACAATATTTATGTTAAAAAAAAAATGTGTTTGTGTGTGTGTGTGTGTGTGTGTCTTTTCATGTTATTTTTTGATTAGGATAAATGTGTAGGTGTAAGGTAGACTGATTGTCGACTCCTTTTATTCCTTTTTTTTTTTTTTTTTCTTGTAAAAAGGTTGTGTTCTACAAGGCATTGGTTGATCTAAATCAATATGGTGTAGCAAAGTCTGCTCCTGAGTCATGCTTACGTGCAACACAAGAAACGTTGGGAAATTGTAATTTTTTCTTCAAAGATTTCTATACCTAGTCTTTGCAAACAAGCAACCTTAGTGAGTGATGAAGTGTTTGCCTGGTGATCTGGTAAAGCCTAAAGGAAAATATGGAAAGTTGGAAAGGACCACATATACCTCTAGACAAAGCTAGGAATAATTTCACCTTAATCATGTCATCTTGCAGATAATAGACGTCCTCCTCTCCCACTTGCTCAGGGAATCTCTGCCAAAAATAAATCAATTATATTAAATGAGTGTAAAGTAGGAGAGGGTATGCAGATAAAGTTGTCGGGGCTATGGATGCCCATTGGTAGTGGAGAAACGTCTTTGATGTCTGGGTGACTTCGTTGGGGCTATGGACGCTTGCTGGAAACGGAGAAACACCATAGCAAGTAAATGATGATAACTAAAATGGCCTAGTGCCCATGAAAGCTTTACTCAACTCTTGTCAAAAGAGGGTGTGGGTCACAGTCAAGAGGAACGAAGGTAGATTAAAGGTTAAAACTCCATAGGCTGACCTGGATTCATGAACCGGGGAAATTCTAAATGGAAGGATAGGAAAGACTCTGATAAAATCAAAGCCAGTTAGTTTCTCAACCATATTCTCCATCAACTAAGCCCGAGGGAAGGAACAAATATTTTTCTTTCTCCCAGAGAATCATCATTTGTTGAGCACTCAACACACCCTAAAAGATTTTATGAAATTCTGTCACTTTTGGGTACCACTTGTTTTCTTTTGTTTACTATCTGAATTGAGTTCAATATGGAGGGATGGTTTATTTTGTTTTCATTACTCTTATCAATCAAATCAGATTTGTTTGAACTTGTTAAATGAAACCTTGTGTCTAAAATAACTGGGAATTCTAGCTAAGAATCTACAACTAACATTGTGAAAAGCATGCTTATGTTCATCGTCGGTAAAATCCAAGAAAATAAAATGGCCACACAGTAATAATAATCGTCGATCGACGATGCACCATCATCATCGATAAAAGGTGGAGTAAGTTTTCATTAGTAATTCGCCACACGGATTAAGGAGATAGTCGATCCCCATCGACGTCAATAGAATAAGAGAGTACTAAACATTGACATGAGCCATGATAAAACCTCGATAGCTAATGAAAGATGCATTGATTTGGGGTCGACAAAATATCGAAGAGTTAAATCACTGAAAATTTCTCCATTGATGCATCTCTGATCATCGATCCCTGATGCACTTTCGGGATCAGAAAATATTCGAGAGAGCTAATCAGGGATCACTTGGGTAAGCTTATCGTCGATCGTCGATTCTTGATAATTTTTTACGTCGTTAAGCTAGGATATGTTGTTAGAACGATTAGCTAAGGAAAATTCCTCGAGTCTGAATAACAAGATTAAATGAAGACGTCAGTCTCAAGTTCCATGTGTCTTTGTCGCATAGGGGTTTTGTACAGTCTAGTTTCATCCTGAGTCATGTTAAGGTTCCCTATGTCCTAGTCAGACCTCTGAGTCATATTTTCTATGTCATCTTTGTACGTCAATATGGATTGGAGTCGGAGCTCTTGCCAAAAGATATCAATGAATGATTTTTAAATAGAAGCCCATAGTCTTGATCCTACAGTTAGATTAGCGAAACGATGGGATGTTTTCAGCACAAAATACAATTGGATTATGTCATTTAATAGGTTAGTTAATGTTTCACCCCACATACATTTTTACCCCATGCGTCGATTGAACAATGGTAATTTGAAATCGTCGATAGACCACGTTATATCCCATGCTCACGTTGCTAACCTACGATCGAATTTAATTTTAAACGTAATGAAAATCTGGCGACAGATTTTGTAGAACTGCACTCATATCCCAATTGAATAGATGATGTGAAAAGGTAAGTTCATCTTTCTTTAAATCACTAAAACGGCTTCGAACACTTCTATTATGTGCACAAGTTTCCATTTCCATAGCATCTAAATAAGCAAAGCGAGTGTCTCAAGACTGCGTTGATTCTCAGACCATCAAAACCAGGTTAAATAAGCAACAAAGCTATGTGTTAACTTTTATCATTTCGGTGGTCGTAATTTGTTTTATATCAGCTATTGATATTTTACACAGTATCTAACTATGTTTTATCCACAGGAAAAAATGCCTCTGAGGAAACCAACGACCAGGCGCTCGCCAAGGGAACCTAAGTTAAAATAAGTAGAAACTGGTGAGGGTTCTTCTCCTAGTACTGTGAGGCAGTTGGGATACACTCCTAGGGAGGAGCCGGTCATTAAAACCTCGATGAAGAAAGAATTCATTCAACCTCCGGTCTTCGGCGATACATAAGTGACCACTGGATCCAAAATAATTCTCCCACGGTAGGGAGATCTATTCAATAGAATCAATCAGGAGGATTACCCGAAGTATATCCCACACAGTGACTTGGATGTAAGGGTCCTCGATGATAAAGTTTTCCCAAACATTCAGTGATCGTAATTGTACATAGTAGCCTTCCGAACTCCATTTTCCCCATGCATTGAGGTTTTGAGTTGGATAATTGATCATACAGAAACTCATAAGTGCATCATCAACGATGAGAATGGCAGGTGTGTCATATTTTTTCTCCCGACAAAAGTACAGAAGTATTACAAGCTCAAGGACCCAGAGGAGCGGTTGAACACAGAATTTGTGGTGAAGTTCTATGAATTCCATGACACCAGCCGGTTGATGGCCTCATGGTGGAAGGAGGACAAGAAATTTACAAACTGGAGCAATGGCTAGTATGGGACAGTTAACTTGAGGGAGCCATACATCTACTTGATGGCTCTCATCTACCGACTGTATGGAGAAAAGGACTGCTCCAATTTATTAGAAGCATGGATGCACCTAGCATACATTGTGGCTTTCTCAAGGGAGTATATTCAACTGGGAGTGATCATCTCCAAGAAATTGAGAACCAGTGTATTGCAGGCTCAAACGCCAAACGAAGTAGAAGCTCTCACATTTCACATGGCCTCATACCTGCTCGATGTAATCTGTGCAAGAAATGTCTTCATCGGTATGAATTTAAGATAGCACATTGCGAAAATGTCTGTTCATGTCTACTTCAACATATTATGGGAGAACATGTACAAAAAATCCTATGCCCTTATTTGTGATGAATTCATCGCCCACATCTATTTCATTTTATTTAAAAGGGAATTCCCAAGGCTATTTGTACCAGCCAAGAAACTGATATCAAAGGTAGGCCACTGGTATCTAGATGAACACACAACTTATAGTAGGGTGTTCGGTGAAACTGGAGCACCACATTTTCTCCCTGCTCATGTCTCAGACCGGCTCATTGAAGGAGAAATCTATTATCAGACGATCCTGCAGGGATATAATGCCACACTAGTTAAGGAAAAGAAACGGGCATTCATACCCTACAACTTCCATGTGGGGTTTTACATAGTGAAAGACATTGCTCAATCCAAACAAGAAGTTCTGAGCCAATTTGAATTTAGGTTCTCAGCAGGTCGGTTTCACAAGAATGACCCTAAAGGCCTAGTTCCCCAACATGCTTCACAAGTATCCTCTGGTTGGCCATACGCACATGACAAGTTAGAGGATGATATTTTTACATATTGTGCATAGGACTGGGAGAAGTAGTACAAAGGAAATCCAACCCAGACATGACCAGGTTAAAGGCTATGATCATGGATGAGAAGATGGAGACAATAGAGCAGTTGAATCAAGAGGCTCTCAAAGTTAGGGAAGAAATCAGAGAAACATAGACCACAGAGGCACAAAGGAGAGGATTGTTGTTACTAGAGGGATCCCAGAGAGTCATTGACTAGTTAGAGAATGATCTTGAACTCATAGAAATGATGAGGATCCCCTAGGACAACCCAATCAAAATTAGAGGAGATCCAAGTGGATTAGAGTCAATACAACTGTAAGAAATCACTGATCTAGAAAACCCAGAGCTCCATCACCACAGAGCAGATCATCAGGGACCATTCCAAGCTAACCTCAGCTTTCAAGGATGCTAGGTGAAATAGGTGTACCAAACCCCCTATTTGATCTAATAACCATCTATGATGATGAGGAGAGTTCGAAGGTCTCCCTGCGAAAGTTGGTACCCATTATAGAGGAGAAGGAACCTGAGAAAGCATCTGACCCAAGTCTCGATGCTCTAGTTCAAAACCTTCAATAGAGTGACCATAAGGTCTAAAGTGTCTTAGACACAGAGTTTCTCGACCTATCGGGGACCCAAAAAGACAGCTCGAGGGATGAGCTAGGATCAGGTGGTCAAAAAGAGGAATTTCAACAGCAAAATATCAACACCTCGACAGTCGATTACCAAGTAAGTAATGAACCTATCCTTGGTTCTTCAATTTTGGTTGATACCTCACCAGCCAATGAACACCAAACAGAGGTCGAGCCATCGGAACACATGAAATAAGTCCAAGAACCAATCCTAGAATAGATACACACAGCAGGGAGCCTGGGCAACACTCTAACTTGGGGAGAACAACAAATCCCTAAGCCTGTTTATGAGGTCACCGATATACAAGTAATCACTTATGATAGGAAGAGGAAATCTATAATGAAGAGGACCACCAAGAAGAGAAGACTCATGCTGGATAGCTCAGTTCTCATCACCATGGAGGAGAAGTTTCTCAGTACAGAACATGCAAAGACGTATGAGCTCATCGACGTAGGGATGGATATCAATAATTCCATGTTGGAGCAAGGATAGATGAAAAGGAGCTGGTTTTTGTGCTAAAGGATTTGGAGCATCTGCACCATTTGGTGATATACTATCAAGACTCAATGCAGGCCACGGTGTTTATAAGGAGTGAGTTCAAGGATGCCTATGCAAAGTTCATAGACGAACGACATTTTTTTGCTATACGCATAGCCGATTTCCAAGAAGGTACACTTATGGAACCGACAACCTGCAAGGACATGGAAAGGTGGTATGAAAAATCATACCAAGCAGTAGAAATAATTCTTTACATCGACGCAATGAAAAAGGGTCGAGACGCTGAAGAGAACTATATTCGAGTGCTAAGGGATAGAAACATTGCTTGTATCAGGAAAGAAGTCAAATACTGGGTAAATATGGCCCAGGAACCTCAGTGGGAGATACAAAAGAAGTGGGTCGAGTGAGAAAAAGACTGGGAAAATATTAATCGGGAGATGAAAAGCATCAGCCCCCCAGAATTCGGCTCACCCAAAGAATTTGTCGACCTGCATGACATAGTCAAGCGACATGCAAAACAAGACTCGGCATGGACATCGAAGATCTCATAGGTGGCAAGCATGGCACCAGGTCAAATACAACAATTTATGGAGCATCTGATCAAGGCGCGTACATTTCTTCAACGATTGAGTACCAAAATAGTCAAATACAGAGAACGAGCAGTAGAAGTGAAGGAAGTTCTTTCAACCCTAATGGACCAGCACAGGTTCTCGTATGCCAACACATGTGAGGATATCTTCGTCAAGTGGTCGGAATATGAGAAGAATCATCCACTCCAATAAAACCATAATATGATTCTCAGAAAACAAAGAGATCAAGCACCATGTGGTGATATTTTGTTTTACTTAACTTAAACTTGTAGTAGTTATTTTTAGTTAGTGATTCTATATAAATAAATGGATTGACCTTTTAGTAGAGGTCGATGGTTTTTGGAAAAGACCCTCATTTTTGGAATTGTAAAGAACTATTTCTGAACTACCTTAATTGAGAAGTCATTTTTAGGATCGGAGACAAAATTTTGTTTTTCATGAAAGGCATTATGTGATTGGATTAAGGAGGAATTACTTCCAACTTTATTTTAGTAATTGATGTTGTAACAAGTAACATTTTATGACTCTATTGATAATTTATCTGTTTCAATATTTTTGCAGTTCTTTTGTCCTCAATGATGGAAATAAAGTTGTTGTGTTAATGTGATATTAATGTTAGAGCTAAGGAAACTATTTTTCTTGCCATAATTTTATTACATGCGTTTATTTCTTACGATAATTGTATCTCAGTCTATGATGAAATACCAACAAATTAATGTATTAGTACTAGGCTTGTAATAGGTGTGAATATCATTTTCTACATGCTTGAGCATGAGGGTTATCCCAAGCTCAGCCTTCTTCAGTAGTTAAGAATACCTTCTACCAGTTGGTTTATACCAGCACACATCATTTTATTAGACTCATCTAATATAAGAAAAGACAAAAAAGAGAACGTTTAAACTGAAGGAGGAACTTTGATAGGAAGATATCTTGTCAATCACCACATAAAGCCCATTGATAAATTAGCTAAATCGAAGGATCTGGAGAACCATTCCATCATCAAACACTGCAAAGTCTAATTGGGCCTCTAAGGCAGGTTTGGTTCATGTTGTTGAGTTAAAGGGATTTAGGACCCCTCAACAAAATTGGCACTAGAAGGAGGGTCGAATGAATGAATGGCTAATAATACTTCTGATATAATATCTTGCATAGCCTACAAATTCAAAACAACCCACATGCATGGCTATTAATTCTCAATACAACCCACATACAGAGAATACTCTCGAAATTAGCAACTCACCCCAGCACGAGGAAGAAAACCTATTCCTTGAAATACCTTATGCTCTTCCTCACGAGGATTTGAACCAATTCAGAAGAATCACAAGAGCTTACGCTCTGAAAATTGGATCATTTCCCTTAATCATGTTACTTCCTCATAGAAAACAAGTAGAATAGTGGTCGATACCCCCGACCAGGTTTTTGTTCACATAGTAGAAGACTTGATATATTTTTACCTCATTGAGATTGAACAACCCCTTCACCTAATTCCTGAAACACCAGCGGGTAACTACTCTAGATTGGACAATTTTGAATATGACGAAGAAGGGTTTAACTTGGATCACTCAGTTTCAGAATCAAATGACATGGAGGATAATAACAATAATAAAAAAGAGAGGGGAAATTCACCTCCAAATAACCAGCCTTGGTTGGCCAGAGATGCTCTAGCAATCCCAAGATGGGTACATAACCTCCCTCGACATCCAGAAAAACTACTTCCCAAGTTTGACCCTGAAACCTTCGAATTTCATGAAGACCATATTAAAAAGTTCATACTAGTGATAAGACTAATGAGTGTACAACGTGAGCATGTAGTATGTAGAATTTTTCCCTATACTTTTGAGAATTCATCCTTGACTTGGTATTTTAACTTTCCCGTAGGGTCCATAACTAGTTGGATGAAGTTTCAAAAGATTTCTTAAACAAATTTGCAGAAGAAACCACCACAGGAGCTTTGATGGTTGAACTCTTCACCACCACCATGAGTTCAAAATAGAAGGTTAAGGACTTCAATCAATGGTTTACCACTATCCTGAACAAATTCCAACCCGAAGCTAAACCTACTCGGGAGTTGAAAATTGAGGTATATGCTAATGCTCTCCCTGCTTCTATTTCTATGTTTATGAAAAGGGCTACCAAACATACCCTAGCTGAGAAATTTGAGGAAGCCAAAACAATAGAATTCCAAATGAATGGATGAAAAGAGGGCTGAGTCTCACTAGTTAAGAAGGAAGTTCAGCCTCCACCTAGGAGAGGACCATTGTTGACTAGACCTCCAGGAAAACAAACAGATCAAGGTCCCGAAAAGGGAAGCAGAGTGTTTCAGGATAAATTCGTGAGTGCGGACACAAACCAACCTCCCTAGATCCACCTAGATCTAGAACAAAACAAGACAGAATACTACTCTTTCCCTAGATCTAGACTATTGAATGAACTAAGATAAATGGATAGTGGACATACCTTATGAACGCTCTCCTTAAATCCTTGTTGTTCCTCGCTCCTCTTCGATGCTCTTGTGCCGTCCAATCACAATAGTACAAACCAATCGAAGTACAAGCAAATTAATATATTCAATACCTAGTCTATACATGTGATCAAGGAATCATGTAATAAGATGACATCATCATTATGGGAAAGGGACATATTCATGTATTGAATTAACTGAAAGAGAAAAATACAACTTGAGCCTTGATGTCGTAGATCTCCTTTCAATGGCTTCTGGTTCTGACACACACACTTGCTCATGCATGAAGAAAATCAACTACTTGTGATGACCTTACTGTTGTCTCTATCTGCTGCAGCATCAATTCTCCATACAATCATGCACCAATTCTCCAATAGATCTCTCAAGCTTGCCAACTTCTTGTTAACCCCTTCCATGAGTATTATCATCAATTTATAAGAGAGAATAGGTTAGTTGCTAGGATAAGAATGATCCCAATAAATCTGGAATGCCAGCTTCTGAACAACCATTCGAATACCAACTCACCCTTCTAGAAGATTCCCTTCTAGAAGGCTCGAGAATCTTAGCTTTTTCCTTTGTAAAAAGATGTCTGCACCCTGGCAATGATTACAGTGTGAGAAGTTCGCACCCTAGCTGAATGCAGCATGCGAGAATGAAGGATTCCCGCAGGAGAGTATATATACAACCTGCGAACATTCTTCAAAACATGATTTCTGGAAATAGATAAGAGCAACCCTTTTCAGGAAGGAGTTCTTCAATGAGGAGTTTGATTTGCTATCATCATAACATCACCATGACATCATCACAATGACCAAAATTGTGGATAACAGAATGCCCCCCAA